>DWEI01003480.1:0-12797 GCA_018245875.1 Mysoria ambigua | reverse complement strand
GTGTTCGACCCGGGAATCGAACCTGGGACCTCCCGATCGGCAGTCGCACCTGCAACCAACACGACCAACGAGGCAGTTATATGAAACAATAAAAAAATTGTTATACTGATGTTTAATAGATTTACAGTCATAGTTATTAATACTTGCTCATTTTAATAGATTTATATATACATTTACTGATACAATCACAAAAATGAAGGTTGATTTCAAAAAGTAAGGTTAACCATAAATAAATATTAAAATGTCACACAAACAAAATATATAATCGCTATCACTTTTGCTATAAATTCACCTGAATTTGAATGTCTTTTTATTTTATTACTTTTAAACTAATATATTATTCTTAACGCTACTATACTGAAGTTTGATAAAAAAGCAACATGGCGCGTAACGGAAAATAGTCACGATTTTTTATATTTTCCTCATACGTCGACAAAGTTTTACTTCAAAAATATTTAATGTAGGTACGTCGTTAAACTTTAAAAAAAGTACTTATTTAAATTTTTATTACATTTTTGTTAAAGAAGATACGGTGATATTATTAAAAGATGTAGTCGTCTCACAGTTGTGACACGGACATATTGATGTAGCGGCTAAAGGAGCGCGTACGGCGATGTATCGATGGCCGGCAGTGCGCAGGGCGCGCCGCGTGCGCGCGACCCACTGCCGGCCCGCGGCCCGCCAGTGCCCGGCGCGCACGCCTCCGCTCGCGGCCGCGCGCGCCGTCTCGCATCTGATAGCTTACTAGTAGCCGAGTAGCGAGCGCGGCTCGTGAATTTAGTGCGCCGCGATTTATCTTTACTAAGTACTTGTACGTAGTCCGAAACGTAGTCATCGCGGGGCGCTATCTCGACGCCCCGCGATAACCGATATCTACAGATAGTGCTTGAATGATTTCTGTAATTCAATATTGGACGACGGGTTTTGCAATTCGGACGGCTCTGTTGTGATTCAATATCTATATATGCTCAAGATTAACGGTAATCTATACTCGGAAACCAGTCAATAAGTAATATCTATTAATATCCATCGTAGTATACGTTCGCCGAAAAACATAAGTGCCTTTCCAATAGTATTAATAATAAATAGTGCCGTATTAAGAGTTGAGAGCATGCGCCCGGGCGTGGAGCGGCGCGCTGCGTAGCGGCATGTGCGGCGCGGCGGGCGGCGCGGCGCGCGCGCTGCTGCTGCTGCTGGCGGCGACGGGCGCGCGCGCGGCGCGCGGCGTGCAGGTCGTGCAGCTGCAGTGAGTGCGCGGCGTCGCGTGTTCACACACACGTGCACGCTTATGTACACGCGGATCTACTAATTACGAAATCGACCGGAAGTAGTCTTTCTTACTGGATAATGTCCGTTACCCTTTCTACCGCACTACCCACCCGACTAAGACGAAACGATTACCGTGAATTAAATATTTCTTTTAAGACGCGCTCTGGCGTACTTGACCAATACCACTGGAATCGGCGACTAACGGCCTAATCGTCGGCAGCGCGGCCGGCTCTCTCGGCCTCTGCTGGCTGCACTAACATATTGCATACACATAACAAGCAGTACGAATGTCAGTAAGTAAAAAAACCGGGGCAGCTCCTTTTGCGCTATGTAAGCCCATAGTCTGCTCTCATATACATCTCTATAAAGTCATGATGTATTATGGTGGGAACTCAATTTTTTGAAGCAACGTCACTTTTGGCGAGAGGAAATTTTTATAATACGATGAGCTTATACCGTCACGAAAATTAGCTATTTATTCAAGCGAATTACTACTTTATGGCAGTAACAAAATAGTCGAGAATGCCTTGTATGGATAGTGTGAAATATTAATAATATACTGAACTTTAACGTGCGCGGATAAAAATGTATAATGTCATCCATTGTATACTGAAATAAATTTCACAATATTTATAATAAGGGTTAACTTTAAATGGTTACTACCATTTACACCATTCGCGCAAAACACATAGAATAAGGGTATTCTAATATACAGAATCTTGTGGTTATAATTTTAAATATGTTTGACATAATACGGAAGTTTGGTATTGTCCCAAATAACAAAAATATATAAATATAAGTGCATACTTAAATATTTTTTCAAATAAGATATCATGGTGACTGATATTTATTACAAACTATTAATTTAAAGATTATTTACTGTGATTGTAAGTGATAAAAGTGGTTTCCAGATATTACTTGAAGCACGTTCGTATAATCGGCGGTGTACAGACACGGGATAAGGCGAAGGATACAATTTTTAGACAAATTTCCTTATTTTATAATTTTACTCCTTTTTTACATAATTGCTTGTAAAATCAAATCCTGGCTACAAACATACGAACTTGAAAGTTTAGAATATTCAACAGAATATACGACAACAAACTAAATGGTGAAAAGGATCCAAATAATAACTTTAAACATATATGAGTTGTCATTAAATCGTAATGGTCGCTCCCCGGCCGCACGCGTGTCGTCTCGCTCCACGCGCGCGGGCACACTTTTGTGAGAAGTCTGAGGTGCGCTGGGCTTTGCACAATGTTTCCGTTCGTCGTCAAAGTAAAATATATTTAATTTAAAGCGTACGTTTTGTAAATAGGTACGCGCCAGGGCTTGGGCCCGGGCCTCTGGAGCTTCGAGTGGGAGGTTGAATTTCAAACTACTAGGCTTGTCGTAGTTATATTGTATGGCAACTCTAATAGGGCCTGTGGAAAGTTTCTCACTACGCCCGAGGCTTGCATAGTTTAAAGTTAAAAAATATATTTTGACAACAAATAAGTTAAAATAAAAGCCAACGCAGCTTGTTACGCTTGTCTCGACCTGTTGGCGAGACCGCCCGAGAGAGCCTCCGCCAACGGAAACACTTCACCGTCTCTGGACTCATGTCTGGCATAGGAGACTACATCCAATTCGTCATTAGTCATCAGTCAGTCATTAGTCGACATCCGTCATTAGTCAGTCGCACTTGCAACCACCGCGACCAACGAGGCAGTCAAATGTGTAATGTCATGTGTAGATATAGTATCCTTGGAAACGCCACTCCCTTATCAAACAGATAAGATGCCCTACGGAGTCTCGTACGAAATATAGAGCTGTTATGATTCATGTTTAAATTGTGAAGCCGGCTGGGCTCCCGTACGTTCTCTCGGGACGGCGCGACTAGTTCCGGTCCTATGCGAGGTCCTTCCTCACGAGCGCCCGCCGACTGCAGCGAAGTCGCCACGGAGACTGGTTGCTTATGTTTATATTTGTGAATATCTAGTCTGGATATAGCAGTAATTTATGAAATAATATTTTTAAATGTATCTATGCTGCGTGTGGAAAATAGCCCAGATAAAAAAGCGATTATATTTACCGGATATTACAGCAAAATAATACTGTATTTCTTATCAATAATCATATACACTAAGCCTGTCTTAACGAGCTAAACACTTGAAGTGAAACATACAAATCTGTTGCTAAGATAACAAGACAAAATCTGAGGATTTGACCAGGCAATAGGTTAGGTTAAATCTTGCACTAAACATAACATCACGCATGTAATACCTGAAGAGATGTTTCCACAAGAGAACCTGAAGATATGATTTCACAACCTCATACCTGAAGAGATGGTGAAACAAGTTTCTTACAAACCACAGGGTACATATCCAAACTCCGAACCACTACCGGAAAATGTAAGCTAGAATTGTCCAAAAGTGGCCGACCCAAGATCTCTCGATCCAACGCGACCAACGAGACAGCGAAGGCAGCTCTGTACCGCGTCGCCTCGCGTGGCGCTAGTGGCAGCCGCGGCGGCCGACTCCACGGGGCTAGCCGGTCATGTTGTTTTGTCGGCTTAAAAAGATTTTAAAAGTTTTTAGTTACTATCATAACAAACTTCAAAGTAGAAAAAATACATTTAACATATCACCATCATCCTATTTCTGTCCGCTGCTGGACCCCTCTCCAATAGCACTACTCTGAGCTCGACCTTCAGCTCTTTGCTTCCTAACGCTGCCAGCCACTTTCCGTATGTCGTTTAAAATATACTAAGGTAGAAAAATAACTGTTAAATCGGAACTGTTGTAGCTGGTTGACGTGAATGGAACGTTCGATGACCGGGTGCTCTGTACTGACGGCCGACGTTTGTGGCAGGCTCCCTTACGACGTGGTGCACACGCTGCCGCTCAACAGCAGCGTGGAGTACATCCTGGAGTTCACGCCTGTGAGTTCCGTCGGCTGCAACACGCACCGTTTCCTACCTAAATCCTAATTGTTTTGCTGTATACATATATCAATGTTTTTTTTCATGCAGTAAAATATACCTAAACTTTAACGCACATATAAACTTCTAGTAAATAGATTGCGAGAGGCCGAGGTCACGCGGGCCAGCGTTCAAAAATATGGAAATATATTTTGATTGGGAATAATGTTATCAGTTCAATGCCTCACAATTTGTTTCATTTTGCCGTAAACACTGAGTCGGTCGGAGTGCACAGAAGGCATTCAATGATTTAGGTAAACGGTAACTTCAGAATAAGAGTCCCTTCTATAGCTGATAGTGTGGACGTGCGTGTGGCAGGGCGCGGCGGACGCGGCGGGCGCGGCGGACGCGGCGGGCGCGGGGCCGGCGCGCGTGTGGGTGAGCAGCGACGGCGGCGACGGCGCGCGGCCCGTGCTGGTGACGGCGCGCCAGCGGGCCGGTGCGCGTCCCCGCCCTCTGACTACTGATACGACACTCAGGCGAAGACACCTAAATACCGCTAATATTCTGCTTTCGTCGTAAAGTAACTATGGTGGCCGGGTGACGCGATCCGAGCTAGTTGCCCCTCAGTAATTTGAGTTATATTGTAGTATGAGACTTTTGATTGCCTTGAACAAGTTCGAGTATGATAAAGAAAACAATTTTTTTTAGCTTATCACACGGAGCGAAATTAGTATTCGGCGAACATGAACACGTTCTATCGCATTATTATTCGTTACACAGTGAGATAAATTGATATCTTCCAATTAGTTTTAATACATAATAATATGTTTCCGGTGCGTAGCAAGAAGCTCACTACCTATCTTATTGTTAAGTGCTCTACCCTCCTCTGCCTACTTCTTCGGGGGTTATAGGCGTGATATTACGTAGTTATAATAAGTTTTCAATTTAGATTTAAAATAAAAACTAGTTTATTAAATATGTCGTAATATCACATGTGCAATCTGAGAAGAGTTAGGCAGAGGAGGGTGGAGCACTTCAATGTTGCACCAGTATCGTGTGTGTCCGTCATGGAACACTGGGTGAGCCTATTGTTGTACACTGGCGTCAATCCAGACTGCGAGTCACCAGAAATTTTAACCAGAATTTCTAAGTTAGAAGATCCAGTAGTAGGTACCTGAATGACGATTTAAACTAGGGATTAGAGATGTAACGAATATTCGCATTCGCGAATCTTCAAAAAGTGACATTCGTTACATCTCTAGTATGGATTTGTGGGTCGACAATCCCGTACGCAAGTGAGGCTCGGTGGCGAGAGCGCGCGCGGCGCAGGCGCGGTGACGTGGCAGCTGCCCTACGCGGCGGGCGGCGCGCCGCTGTACGAGCTGGAGCGCGCGCTGTGCCCCGACGACACGGCCGCCGCGGACGCCGACGCCGCGCTCTGCGGTACGTCTCCTGCCGCGCCCTCCCGGCGGACGCGTTACGTCGGAACGAGGCCATCGCACTTCAACACGAACATCTCACTTGTCTTCGAGTCGTTCGCTTGTAAAAGTTCTAAAGCTTAATATAACAGTAACGCTTAAGATTCCTTCAGAGCATGCGTCGTAAAAATGTTGAACTGAAAAGTATGAAGTTCGTGGAGGACCTTGGCGGCGCGTCCTCGTAACGCGGTGTGACGCGCAGCGGGCGCGCGGGGCGCGGCGCTGGAGCGCGGCGCCTTCTCGCTGCACATCTCGTCGGCGTGCGCGGCGCCGCTGACGGTGCGCGTGCGCGCGCGGCGGCCCGACGTGTGGCGGCTGCCGCTGCAGCAGAGCGTGCAGTTCGCGGCCGGCGTCGTACGTACCGCGCCGCTCGCGCACCTTGCCAAGTAACCACCGAATGCCGCCGACCGCTGGCGACGCGCTCGTGAAAGCGCGTGCTGAGCCGCCGTGTACGGTGGACGCTATAAGATTCCAGTATATTGACATGTAATTTCTCTAAAGCTTGTTGATTTTTGAACTAATGATTATTCTTAATTAGAATATCGACACGTGTTGACAAATTGTGCAGTGTTAGAATTTCTTGATGGGAGCAGCGTAAGTAGCGTTTACCAGTGTTGTCTAGACCTACTTTTCTATGGGCTTTTAATCCAATACTCCAGGGATGTATTCCGAAGTGACATACCGGATATCGCAATAGATGGAGATATGCTCATACGGTAGTCAGGTTAGAGTCGTTGGCTAACGAGCACCTGTGCGCGGCCCGGCTCGCGCGGCGCGAGGTCGGCGGGCGACGCGGTAGGGGCGCTGTAACGAAGGGCGCGCTGTCGCAGACGGCGCCGCGCGTGTTCCACTACCGCTGGGCCGCGCAGCAGAGCCGCGCGCGGCTCGTGGTGGCGTCCGACGACGACGTGTGCGCCACCGTCTTCGTGCAGAACTACACGGTGAGGCACGGGCCATTGCACACTACTAATGATTTTCGATTTAGACTTTCGCATGTGCCCATTATATACGACGACTTTTTCTCTTCTGTAGTGTCCGATAAGACAGAGCCTGACAGAAATGGACGCGCCGGGCACCTTGCGGATGACCGTCATGCGATCCGGTGCGGTGCAAGTTTCGGTGAGGATGTTAAAGTTGATTCGCTTGACAGGTAAAGTTTTAATGAGCAATTCTAACTCAATTGAGCAGTTAGCGTGACATCACGCCAATACATTTTAGTAAAATTAGGCAAACAAGTGTAATGCTCGATCAAATTAAAATTAAATTGGCGCAGTCAAATTCAAAAAATAATTGTACAATACGTTGCAACTTGCTTGTCGGGAAACTACAAAAATATTTCAGTTCACGGTACAGGAGTGAACATTACCAGGATGTACCCTATTAAACAATAAAATATAAAGAAAACATTTTAGAAAGTAGCATGTAGCGAGGCGAAATCGCCGCTCCAGCGACGGTGAATTCCAGGCAAGTTTAGAATACATTGTGCAACGCAGGAGAACACGTCGAAGGGGAAACAAAATGTGATAGCGTCTACTGTTACGTACTTACAACTTGAACACTCTCCTGTTCGCCATCCTGTAAAATACTTGCGCGCTCTACTCCAATTTTGCACGAGTAGAAGTGGCCCACACACGTGACATCATCACATCGAGCATTGGCGGTGGCTTCTCATAACAACGAACTCGCGCAGCGGAGCCAGTACCCCGTGGGCTTCTACGTGGGCGCGCTCGTGTGGCGCGGCGACGCGGCGTGCGGCGGCGCCGACGCGGCCGAGCAGGACTGGCTGTGGGCGGCCGTGTGGGGCGGCGCGGCGCGCGCGCCCGCCCCGCCGCGCCGCCTCAAGCGGCTCGCCTTCACCGTGCAGGTGCGTGTCGCGCCCCCCGAGTCGCGCGCCTTGCGTATCGATGAATGAACTCCGCCGAACGACCCGTGGCAGCCGGCGCTGTCGAGGGCGCAGTACGCGGTGGCGGCGGCGACCACGCTGGCGCTGTTCCTGGCGTTCTACGTGGTGTTCGGCGCCTGCGTGCTGGCGCAGCGTTGGCCGCCCTTCGCGCGCCACGTGCTGCCCAAGGCCGTGCTGGCCGCCGCGCCGAACCCCGCGGGTAAGGTGCCGGCCGACCTCTGCCGCCGATCGATGAGCACACCTAACAAAGAGAGCGTAATTCCTAAAACTTGTATTTCCAGCGGCGGAAGAAGCCCGAGGCGACGCGCCGTCCGGCTCTGCGGCGCCGGAGACGGGCGCGGGCGGGCCGGCCGGGCCGCGGCGGGGCTCCAGTAAGCGCGAATACGTTCTATTTTGTTTTGACTAGTACTGCTACACCATATAAGTAGTATTAATTAAAACAATTAAATAGTTACATTTAATTGTAGATGTAACTGACTGTATTCCATACTATTATTGATTCTGTTATCATACGCCTCGGTGATGAGCGGGGCACCCAGTAACACGGCTCACTGACCTAGTACAGGGGCCCTTGCGACCTATTGTCATTGAAACTTATATATCAATAAAACATTTTTGTATTTTTTGTATAGAAACTATATACGTCGAAATCAAGAAGAACGTTGTTTCAAAACATTACAGACGCGACATTCGACAGTAGCGAAGGCTCGGATACGGATTCTGAAGAGGAGAACACGAACGGTGCCGCCACGACGACCACCGCGGCGAGCAGCGCCGACGGCCGCGGGCCGCCGCCCGAGGCGCCCGCGGGCGCGCAGCAGCCGCCGAACGGCACTCAAGTATTGGCGATGCATTTATTTATCGGCATCGGCAGACCACGATACGGCAGAACCACTCACGGGAGGCGTACGTCCAGCGATGGACTGCAATAGACTGATGGTGATGACGATGACTATGGCTATGACCAGTTGCTTGTACCGTGTAAGGATTGGGTAATGTCGCTGAGTGCCCTCCCAGAGACCGCAAGGCCGAGCTGCATTCGACATTATTTTTTTTTATTAGTTCCTAATTTCTTGTTATTTATTGTAGCCGATAAGACTCTTCGTGGTCATGACCAAAACTACCGATATTTTTATATAGATCCAGTTGAGATTTCTAGTAGTGTTTCGAAGTCCGGATACGCGCCGGGCGTATAGAACAAGCGTCGAACGCTCGGAGACGCGATTTTACATTATTTCCGAGACGGGGTCGCGGGACCGACTGGCACCGGCCGGGCGTGCGCAGGGCGCGTTCGGGCTGCCGGCGCGGCTGCGGCTGGCGGCGCTGGCGCGGCGGCGCGGCGCCACGCTGCGCGCGCGCTCCGACCGCTACCTGCACACGCTGGCCACCGTGGCCGTGTTCTACGCGCTGCCCGTCGTGCAGTTCGTCGTGGCCTTCCAGATCGTGAGTGCGCGCCGCCCGGCTCCGACCTCGCTCGCTCCTCGATGTTTAGTGACTCTTTGCATCCCGATCGAGCGCATCTTTCACCGATCGACCGTTTCTCGAATTCGATATATCTCGTCTTTTCCCAGTTATTCACACGATGATCCTCACTGAGGGTCGGACGAGAAGTTCGCTGGAAGAGTTCAGAGTGAACATCCATTGTTGTGAACGCGTCCCCGACGTCCACGAGGAGCTAATTAAATAAATATTGTGTCGTGCTAGCGATTCGATTTGCATTCGTCTTTGATAATGACATGCGTTGTGCATAGATACTGAACGTGTCGGGATCGCTGGACATCTGCTACTACAACTTCCTGTGCGCGCACCCGGCGGGCGCGCTCAGCGACTTCAACCACGTGCTGTCCAACCTGGGCTACCTGCTGCTGGGCGCGCTGTTCCTGCTGCAGGTGCGCCGGCGCCGCGCGCGCCGCAAGCGCCGCCCGCGCCACGAGGTGCGCCGCCGCCTGGGGTGGGTGGGGGAGGGGGCTAGGCGGCGCGCCCTGCGACTGATGTGCGGGTACTCGCTGCAGGAGTACGGCATCCCCGCGCACTACGGGCTGCTGTCGGCGCTGGGCGCCGGCATGATGGTGGTGGCCGTGCTGTCCGCCAGCTACCACGTGTGCCCCAACAGACTCAACTTTCAATTTGGTCAGTTTCGATCGGAGCTGCCCCGACACTCGTCGTGGCGGGGGCCCGACGGGCTCGAGCTGACGCGCGCGGCGGTGCTTGCAGACACGGCGTTCATGTACGTGCTGGCGGTGCTGAGCATGGTGAAGGTGTACCAGTCGCGCCACCCCGACGTGAACGCGCGCGCGCACGCCACCTTCGGCGTGCTGGCCGCGCTCATCGCCGTCGGTAAGCGCTCCGCCCGGGTGCTCGGTGCTCGACGGTGGTAGCCCTGGTGGTAGTACCGTCGTCATCGCCGGATCCGTGCCCACCGCTGGACATAATCCTCCCTGATGGATTTCCCCGTCACTGCACCATTACAGTGCAAGGGTTTTTATCTTCTAAATGACTCTAGACCTGAGAACAACACACCTAATATCTTATGTAAACAAAATAAACGGTGGCGTGCACGACGCGGCGGCGCAGTGGTGTGGGGCGTGCTGGGCGGCGGGCCGCTGTTCTGGGGCGCGTTCACGGTGCTGCACGTGTTCACCTTCCTGCTGCTGTCGCTGCGCATCTACTACGTGGGCCAGTTCCGCCTCGGTAACGGCGCTCGCCGCTCGGTCACTTACTTCACGATCATCATGTCAGCTCGGAATACGGAGATCGCGATCTCGAGCTCAGGAGCCGCAGCGCTCCGCTATGCTATGATATAATCTTATGCTATCTTCGCGTAGCTCTGCCTGTTTACCGGGCGAGGGAGCCGACGGTGAGCGGCTCCCTCGCCGCGGCCGCCGGCTCCTGTTTGTGGTCACATCTACAAACGACACAGCCAGCAGCCGGCGGCCTCGCGCGGTGCGGGCGCTGGCCACGGAGAGGAGTGTTTAGTATAAGTTACCACTGCTCACTGTACATATAACAATGAGTGCACATACTGCCGCGTGCTTGCCGTCCGGGAGGCGGCGCTCGCCGGCTCGGCTGGGACACGTCGGAGGGCGCTGCGGCTGTTGCAGAGACGCAGAGCGTGGCGGCGGCGGCGCGCGAGCTGCGCAAGGGGCTGCGGCCGCTGTACCGCACGCGCTTGCTGCTGCTGCTCATCGGCAACGCGGTCAACTGGCTGTTCGCCATCTACGGGTGCGGCGCCGCCCCTCGCCTCGCTCCGCCTCCGGGCGCCACTCTAACACTACGCCATGCTTATGTAATCGCACCGCCCTGTGTGGTGTTAGTTACAGTGCGAGCCTGTTTTGACGCACGATACCCTGTAACCTATTTGTATCATAGAATACAATTTTTTTGCTCGGGTATTAAAAATTTAAGCCCCGGGCTTAAATTTTTAACGCCACATTGAGTGTAAGAAGTTGCCAACGCCGTTACCGACGATACCTTTTCCTCGAGGGGACCCCCCTCCGCTCTCTCGGCGTGCAGTGACCGTCGCGTTCGATGGCAGGCTCGTGACGCAGACCGGCGACTTCGCGGGCCACCTGCTGCAGGTGCTGCTGGGCAACGCGCTGTTGTACATGGTGTTCTACCTGGTGATGAAGTTGGTGCACGGCGAACGGTTGCGCTGGTACGCGTGGGCCATGCTCGCGGGCGCGGCGGCCGCGTGGGCGCCGGCGCTGTACTTCTTCCTGTGGGGCTCGTCCGACTGGTCGGCGCCGGCCGCGCTGTCGCGCCACCGCAACCACGAGTGCAAGGTGAGGGCTCGCGCCGCGCGGCGCCGCACCAGGCCGCGCCGCGCGCGCCGCTGCGACGACCGGCTGTGTGCGCAGGTGCTGCAGTTCTACGACTCGCACGACCTGTGGCACCTGCTGTCGGCGGTGGCGCTGTACCTGTCCTTCAACACCATGCTGACGTGGGACGACGGGCTGTCTGCGGTTAAGAGAACGGAAATACCCGTATTCTAATCTCATTGCATAAATCTATTGTAATGACTTGTTGTATTTCATTAAAATTTTATGTCTCTTCGGAGGAAAATAATCTTTTATAAATCCAGCGAGAGTAATTCACCGGTGATTTATATATATTTTTTATGACCCACTAGCGTCCCGCCCCGGCTTCACATAGGTATCTAAATGAAATTTTTAAAATTATAAATTTTACACATCACATATATATTTTTTGTGTTCTGAGTTCTGATAAATATTTGATTATTAAGCTTCATTGCCCAAAGTAAAGTAAATAAATGAATAATATCCAATGATAAAGTGAAGATTAATAATTTGACTACTAGGTAGTTACTTTATCTTGTATTAAAAATAATAAAAAATGAATGTAATTTGGTTTTCTTTTTTTCTGAATTTCATATTTATAAAACATTCGCAAAATTTTCGCCGAAATTTGCAAATGCGAATTCGAATATGCAAAAATATGCGAATATTCGCGAATTCGAACACTCGCTACATCACTCACATCGCTATATACACGGTAAAAATGTAACGAATATTCGCATTCGCGAATATTTGCATATTTTTGGATATTCACATTCGTATTCACAAAATTTCTGCGAATATTAGAAGAAAAAAGTATATAAAATCAGAATCCATTTATTTCATATGTTTCTGAAAATACAACATAAAGGAACAATCCAGATTACATTATTACTTTTTAGTTTAACATTTTGTTATTATTCATGTATTTACTTTTCTTTGAGCAATTTTAGCTTAACTATTATTTTTTTATTACAGCCTTAACACAAAAAATATAATGCAGTAAAACAAACAAAAACAATTTCTTCTATGATTTTTTTATAAATGACCGAATTAATAAGACTCCCGAATATACGTGGCAAATATTCGCATTCGCATTCGCATTCGTGCAAGTGAAATTCGTTAAACTCTAATACACGGTGTTGGAGTGATTTTGACGGGACGGGATGTCATAAGGAGTAACCCATTTTAGAATTCTAGAGTTAGAGTATTTATTTATTTATTTATTTAAATATATAAAATTGTGTGCTTACAGCAAAGCCAAAACGCTCACAATGTCAAAAAAAAGAAACTAGAACTAGAACTATAACTAGAAAAAAGAAAAATTTACAATTATAACTTACTTAAATAAAATATTGCAAATTTGTATAAACATCTGATAGGATCAGCATGTATATCGGCATTTTGTACCTCGTTTAGAAAGGAGTTTATTACTCTGACAGCTCTCG
>DWEI01003479.1:0-12798 GCA_018245875.1 Mysoria ambigua | reverse complement strand
TGCATCGGACACATATCCAGACTCCGAACCACTACTAGAAAATCTAAATTAGAAAATTATGTAGTGTTCGACCCGGGAATCGAACCCGGGACCTCCCGATCGGCAGTCGCACCTGCAACCAATACGACCAACGAGGCTAAATAGGAAAACGTAGTTAAAAATCACCTTCAGTGTACCACAAGGTAGTATGTTGGGACCAATTATTTTTCTTATAGACGTAAATAAGATACTGTACGTAATTAGGTATATAAAATACGTTAGGGCTTATTATATTGCGGCATAACTCGCAGCATCTCAATATTTAAAAAAATAGGGTAGAAGAACGTAATACTATCAGTCAGGTTATAAATTAACTCAGATAAAATGTACTTGAAAGTACATCACCAACTACAGATGGCCAGAAGGCATTCACGTTGTATGCGCTCTTGACTTTAAACCGTAATGTTAAAATTATTCCAAAGTAATTGCGTTATTAAAAATCAGAGGAGATAAAACTCAGATCGCTAATGTACAAGATTGTAATTGATGCTCCAGTGAAGTGATAATGTTGATGCGTACCATACGCATCACACGCCGCGACGGGCGTACGCGCTCCATTCACCGCGGACGTAAATTTATCATGTATGGATAAGCTTGCCACGATGTCGGTGGCCGCGAATAATAACCTAATTTATACTGACGCGATATGTGTGCCACAAATAGCCGCGGAGACTTTTCGTCTCATCCAATAACAATCACCCGTAAGTGTTATTACGAACTTGTACATGGACTTGGGATAATTTTGCATTGCTTAATTTTGCGTATAAGGAATGGTCGTTAATTTCATCGAAATTGTTTGGAGGCCCGACCGGCCGAGACTGAGGTTAGACGTTAGAATATGTATAGGATTCACCCGGGCCATAACTATCGCGACACTGAATTGAACCACGAAGCAAAATTAACTGTAATAATTTTAAATAAATAAAGTGTTTTAATTAGAATCTGTTTTAGTCTACGTATAAATTAAAACGACTAGCTCCCTGAACATTTACTACACGGCTGTGACTAGATTCAATCATTTTAAATTTATCCATCTCTCATTATACCGTCACGATAGATACCTTATCGGGCAGTTAAAAAACACTGTGTCCGAAATATCCTTACAGACCTGGCAAACTTTTTTGCATTGATCAATACTTTCACACACGCACGCCGGTTGCTAGACTGATCTATTTCGACAAATTATTCGCCACATTGCTCATCGGCATCTGCGTCTAATAAAGTAACTTCACGCCCGTAATCTCCGAAGAGGTAGGCAGAGGAATGCAGAACACGTCCACGTTTCACCGGTTACGTTTACGTCCCACTATGGAATAGGTGGTGAGCCTATTACCATGCGTCGGGCACATACCCAGACTCCAAACTATTAGTAGAAAATCTAAATTAGAATTTAATAACATTTACATTATACATCAACTTTCGTATATTTATTATAAAATCCCATATATTTATAACTGTTCCAAATTATCAACAGTTATTTTACACATTTTTAATTTCGCTAGTTATTCTTCAATGGCAGTCGTCATGTTACGTGCAATTCGTTTGTTTGTTCATTATAATATTATGTAAATAACCGTTCGGTGTTTATATATTAGCATAAATTTTAAATAACGCGAGCGAATCGATAAATACAGGATGCGACGGGTGTGATTGTCGGTTCTATTTGTGTGCTATGATGTGTTCCTATTGCCAAGTGCAAAATGTTAATCGGGCGTGATAAAAATGTTAAACATATTTTCAACTGGCAAATGAGCTTGCTTCGAGAATTAATAGACCCCACATCGACTTACTTACGTAGTGAAAACGTTTTGTTTAAGCGCTTGGCGATAAAACCATATAGCGAAGTAACTTTGAAATTTGTTATCACGCCTCGAATCCTCTAAGAAGTAGACAGCGGAGTGTAGCGTAATCCCACCAATTACGTTTCACCGCCACCAATCCAAATTTCAAGCCGCTACTAAAAATTTTAACTAGAAAATCTAGTTAGAAAAACTCAAGAGTACCCGTTCTGTAAATTTTATGTAGGATCTGCTGATTGGTAGTGGCACTTGGAACCGGTCTAAGATCGAGGCTCATCACTTATATCCACAAAATGACGCCCAACTCAATTAAAAAGTTGAAAGGTGTTGTGATAAAATTTACTATTATTATTGCTATGTAGCATAATTTGAGGGATTCACAATTTTCAAAATTCACAAATTTAATTGATAAATTTAAATATACAAAAGGAACTTTTCGGTTATGTTAAAGAGTGCAAAAGCCAAATGTGGTAACAGTTAGATAAAGGACGCATCTGCCTCCGTCTCGGCAGTGACCTCCGCGACCTCCAAACGTTTCAATGTGACCTTAGAAGCTATATTCTTACTAACACTCACATCAAATAAAATAGATCCAGCTCTATTTGCTTAAAAGGGAGCAGTTTTAGTGGCGACAGAATAAATTTGCTTAATATCAAAAAATTAAATGTTTTTTTTCTTTACTAATCCGATAAAACTGTTGACAAATATATATCTGAGGTAGTATTATAACCAAAAATTTATTAGGTCCTTTATATTTTTCATTACACCACGATACAGTATGATACAAAAAGCGGTCTTAAGCTAACAGCATTCCCACCATCCCACATTTGGCCTGAGCCGAGATTCATTATTGATGAATTGATGTTATTATAATACTCTGTTGAAAAGAACAAAATTATTTACGACGCGCGCCGAAACACTTGCAAAGTCTGTTTACATACCGAATCATAACTCCAGTTGTATGGCGTTGACCGAACATTTTTTTCATCTAAACAAATGTCTATTTGTGACAACCAACCGGTTCTCTACAGAACCGCCTTGTTGTCGCACGATAGCGTACAGTTATAACCTCACCGTCTGTCTGTTGCGACCTGTCATGCAAACAACCAGTTTGAATAATACACAGTACATAGTAGTCTGGCCCGTTCGGATGAATGGTTAGTGGAGGTCCATTAGCGAGCCGGTGACCGCGGAAGGAACATCCCGGATTCGTATCTCGTCCGAGACGAATGGTTAGCGCTTATGTGTGTTCTGCGTCGAGGTCGTTCATTGAGTATTTTATTTGTGTAAGTAGCGCAAGTATGGAATTTAATGGCTGTGTGCAAAAATGTTCCATATGACATTTAAAACGACAGATCGCTAAATATTCTTAAAGTACCTACTATTACAACGCACTGATTCGGACTCCGAGCCACTAATAAGAATTTTTGTTAGAACAACCCTATAGCAACCGACACAGGAATCAAATCCAGGACCTCACGATCGATAGTCGCGCCTTCAACCATCGGACCGACCTACACCTACAGAAAATAAGTATATATACTCTAAGATATTATTTTCGTACTCAAGCGCATAAAAAATATGCATTAATTTAGTCCGCCCTCTCTTGCCACCGAACAATTGGTTGTAAAGATAAATTGTGATAGTCCGCGATGGGTGTTGTTGAACCGTGACGTCACGTTTGAGAAAACACCGTTACAAGGTTACGTCGTGAAAGCCGCTCGTTAGTAGACGAGTGATGATCTAACCTATGCACATTGTACATCATTCGTCCAGTTCGATTGCAAGTATCACGAAATTTGGAGATCGAGCTCGAAGGCATATTATTGGATAGGTTTGTGCCCGACAGTGGACGTGAACGGGTCGATAGTGATGACAATCCCTGAATGTTGTCTTTAATTGCTTTTTGATTAGATTTTTTACCTGTTTTTTTGCATGGATGTTTTTTTACAACTGACGGGAAAGTAACCAGAATTCGAATTGGGCGTACATGTTTGAGAAGAGTCACGACTGCAGAAGAGGCGAGTCTATAGAGTAGAGATATTTGGCAATTAGGAAAGTAGCATAATGGTATAATAATAATTAGTACTATTATAAACAAAACATCCGATTTTGTTTGCTGGATAAGAGCATCATTGTACACCATGCACTGGGTGCATTTTTAACATCTATTAAAATATACAACGCGCGCATGTCAGTCGCAAGCCAACACGTTGACTTTTAAAAAAATGTTTTTTCTTCATAACGCTTTAAATACTGTTTTGCATAGTATACAATTCTATAGTTTACTATTTTTTATACTAGTATATTCCGTCTGGTGTCATTAGAAGGAAGTCCTATACCTTAAGGAAGTCCTATATACCTTACTATATCAACGGCCTCCTCGGTCGTGTTAGTTGCAAGGGCAACTGCCGATCGGGAGAGCCTGGGTTCAAATCCCAGGTCGAACAATACTGAATTTTTATAATTTAAATTTTAGTGGTTCGGAGTCTGGATATGTGCCCGATGCATGGCAATAGGCTCCCCACCTATTTCATGGTGAGACAAACATAACTACTGGAAGTTGGGAATGTTCTGCATTTCTCTGCTTACCTCTTCGAGGATTACAGCCGTGAAGTTACATAATTTTGATACTTATAGCTGTGATTTTTAAATTGATAACTATTCTGTAGTTCATGCTATATCAGATAAAGTTGTTGTTTGGTGATAATCGGGTGACGCACGCAAAGGGGTTTTTTGATTGCCACCAAGTAAGTTAACAGACGATAGCTTTTATCGATTCACGTTAGAAATTTTCAATTGTGCTAATAATTCATAGTCGATTCGGCTCCTTTATTTTCTAAGGGCTTAGAGATTAATCTAAAACACGTTTAAGACAGCTATTCTAACAATGAATACAGATGAATAAACTTCCAAAGTTTTATTTTGTTGCTTAGAAGAAAACAATAAGGACAAGTAAAGGAAAAATTTTCCACATACTTTGGAGTATAAAACCGATTGACGTAACAATTGTCGATGCGAATACAAGCTTCAACCAGTATTGGGAGCTAGCTCTAGAATGATACTATGCGTGTCGGTATATTCAGGTCCAGGTCGACTACTTAGAACATCACGGGGACGGGGAAATCTCCAAAGAGTGTGTCAACATTTGAGACATTCACTGCGACACTCGCAACACGTGCACCCAAATTAACCTTAACACGATGCGTTAAGAACGACGTTCGTTTAATTTAATTGTAATGTTGCTTGTTTCGCGCGACACGTTGCAAGATTGATAGACCAGCCAGTGAATGAACTTAGCGAATGTTCAGAGAATGTGTATTTCGGGGAATATAAATCTTCCGGGCTTCAATGTATTTGGCTTACGTGGTGAATTTAAGAATGTGGGTATTTTTATTCGCAACCTCTGTAAATGTATTTTGTTTTGCATTCAAACGATAAAAACGATAAATAATTTAAACAGCGTTTGTGATAATTATTTCTCCATTCTTACCGACTGCGTACAGGACCCGCGTATAAAATCTAAACATAATTTGTTCCTTTCACAAGTGTCTAAGAGCATGTAGATGTAATGATATTGATTATATTACTCCATTGTTATCTGTTAACAACGTAACATCACGACAGCAATCCCCGAAGAGTTAGGCAGATGAGTGTAGTAGTACCCTACCACATTTCACCAGTTACGCTTACCTCCTGCTATGGAACGGGGGTTCAGTCATCTGTGACCGATTTCAATTAATTATCTTACGTTAATAATGTTTACGTTTTTACGGCTTACGTTTGCAGATATTAAGGCATGATTGCAATAATGTTACTATAAAAAAAAACCCAATAGTTACAGCAAACCAATAACAATGCGGTTAAGTTGATACAATGCCAACTATTTTTATTACTGAATGATTCAACACAATAGATAAGACTTCAATTGAGAATAATCGCGTAAAACGACATATAAATACACATCGCGTTATATGCATGTAATAAACAGCTGGTTTACCCTGTTTTACTGTCTCGCAGTGTCGGTCACTCCTCAGATAAAGGCCGCGGATCGCGTGACGTCAGCATGTGACACCGTCAGCATGTGGAGTATACGACTACATGCTCAGTGATGTCAGTTATCGCAAGTCTACCTGCTGAGTCCGGTCAATTGTATACTATTCGAAGCCCTTGTGTTTATACATCTAATTACGTTGACTGATCTGTTCCTGTGTCTGCAAGCGCATTTGTGGGCAAGTGGTTGTGCGTTCGAGTCAATTTTCGTGCCAATAGATCCCCCACGTCGATTGTTTGTTCTTACGCGTTGTTCCTCGGCAGCGAGGTAGCGAAAATTATTCATCACGATAAGAAGCCGATGAACTTGTCTTATATTAACTTATCTTAGCGTTATCTGTTGCAAATATAAATGGTAGCGAATAAGGCTATCGGAGCCTATCGGAGGCTATCGGAGCTATCCTGACCAAAATAATATGTGGGGCAAGGAAGTAATCATTAATTTCACGGTTGTACTTATTTCTATCTTAAGAAAATATTACTTTTTCTTTACTTAAAAAAACTATGTATTTTTTTATGAATGAGTACCTAATCGATGGAAAATAGATTGTGAACAAATTTATACATTTTAGATTTCTTCGTAATATATCCAACGGTGTGACCACACTAAGTCCGTGCACCAAGATAATGACCTTGTCACTCTGAAACGAGATCCACGTTCAGTTCTAAAACGCTGACGTTATCAACGAGGATAGATGACAATGATGACGTTTAGTGTCTAAGATTCTAAAGGCCATAGATAATGGAAGTTAATTTCATTTTGTTGGAATCTTTTGTCGCAAATTAGGTTCTTGAAACGAACTTAATCTCATGTTTTGCGGATGACATGATTCTGACATGGTGTTCGGCTTACTTGTGTTTGCAAACGTATCTATGACGTTCTGTTGAGCATCCACCTTAACCGCAGCTGCGAGAAGCCTGGAACATACTCGATAACGCTGCTCCATTGTGGACCGTTGATGGACTTTACTATTTTGATTTTTGCATCAACTTGAAGAGCCGGACGTAGGTGCCGAAGGAGACCAAGACTCTCCTATCTTGATAACAGTCTAGTTACAGGCTGACGGCAGGAAGAGAGTGATGAGCATAGAAGCGCAGCAGTTTTTAAACGATAGAGATATTTGGCACTCGGTGCTTTCTGTCTACCTCGTGAGTGACCTAGGGTGATGTATATATTACTGTATAATGATGTGTATGACTCAAAGAGCTATTGTAAATATAACGGCTCGTGCTTGATAATTACAATGAGATTGCCTGAGACTAATCAGTTTCAATCACTGCAAAAATACACCCATTAATCAACTGACTAATCAAAACCAACGCAGTCATCTTTAAACTCATGCACATTTATCATTTTCCGTCACTGGGTCCTTTTATATTCATTACATCATAACAGTTAATGAACTATTATTATAATCGATATATCACACATACGGTTTCCTTATGAGTTAGGCAAAGAGCACTGGCAGAAGAGGGTAAGGAATATCGCTATCATTATGGACTTGACGTGCGTCCATGAAAATTAAACATATTATGTTAAACATCATTATATTATGTCATATAATAAACTGCTGTTTTATGTATGACTAAAGAGTGCTTAACAAAAAATAGGTCAATTATTGTAGAAAAAAAAATGGCATTAATTGCCTCCGAGCTCTATATTTGGACTGCATCGGCTACACCGCGTCGATCAATCATTGGTGCACCGGCGTGCTCTAATCTCCAATCAGTCATTAACCTTTATCTGTCCTTTCCATCGTTCAGTTCCTTAAAATGTGTGCTCAGGAGTGGGGAATTTTCTTTGAGTTAAACCGTTCATAATTATTTTATAATCGACGGGATCCAGTTCAAAATCGTGTTACTTAAAATGGATTTAAGAGTATTTGGATTGTTTATGTATAACTAGGCGTGATGATCTACAGTTCCTACAGTCTGAAATAGGAAATGAGATGGGAACTCATAATGTATCATGACAGTCCTTAAATTCTTTGATTTGGTTCACATTTAGCACTTCGCCCTAAAACTCTCGGTGTTCTGGTGCAAGTATGTATAAATGAAGATAAATCAGACCCTATCTATTGTTCTGTAAATTGGTAGTGTAATATAATATATTAACGTATATTTTATATATTATATAAAATATATTATGATACTATCAATACGACGAAGTAAATAAAGATTAAGTTGATATCTCAAAAAATATATAACAGAAATTTCGATGTTACCTATGGTATTTTTAACACAATCCTCACCACATGGAAGAATTACACATTCAGCAAGGCGGGATGTTGATTTGTGAATGAGAAAAGGCAGAATCATAATGCGACTTGACGAGAACAGAGCGCAACGGGCCCCATTAGGGGAAGTCCAAGTCCATCACTGGAGATAGGCGAATGACGAGGATACTATTTAATGCTACACAATTATTAACTTTATCAATAAACTTTGTCTCACTAGATAACTTAATAAAGCATTTCTGTCGAATATACTGTTGTCACAATTAATTAAAAGGCAGGTAAAAATAAATTCGAAATCCAGAGGGTTTAATAACTTTCCTTTCTTAGAAATATATCAAAGGGCTTAATGTTCACAAAAAGACCATTACTCAGCGTGACGTAACTTCTACACTAATTAGATAACAAATTTTTTTTGATATCTCTCCTCAACAAATAAAATATTTTAACTTTCAATTTCAGGACTTCATAGAAATTGAGATTGAATGTTGTTTTCAAAAATAAAGTACAAGTTTTGCTAGATTTAAGTAATATGAACAATTTTAGATTCTTTAATTATATTAATTCCCATTTAGGCTTTCATAACTCCAATTGGCTCCAAACAACAGCTACTTCTTAGCCTTCTTAGTCACATACGAATGCGCCAAAGAAACGAAACACCGAGTGAAGTGTAAAGAACTGACGAAACACCGAGTGAAGTGTAAAGAACTACGAAAAGCGTTCAGAGACATGATGACCCTCAGCAATGAAAAACAACATAGCAGAAGAAACCATACTTTACCGTACCAAAACTTTAAGAGATAAATGTAATTATGGCATTTAATATCAAAGAAAGATAAGTAAATCAAGTATTCATTAATGTGTTTGATAGTAAAAACTTTAACAGATAAATAATTATGGCATTTTATGTTAGAAAAAGTGAATTACTATATCATTTGTGGGAATCGAATACTATACTATAAACTCATCAAACCGGCGTAGAAGTTGTTGTGTCGTCGAGGTATTACGAAAACAACAAAATGTCCTTATTCTCTTTGCCATACTCCCGTCCGCTTACTATATCAAGTACTAGGTAATATGTAAATCAGAAACGATAGATATTTATTCAAGTACTATACGCCTTATATAAATAAACCCACTCACGTAGAGTTGTCCCATAAAATTACAATACCAAATGGAACACGCGGATCGCGTTCCATGTTTCTTTAGTATTTGTTCGCAAGTTTTGTGAATAGATTGAAATTTATATTAAATTTAAGACCGGTTTTTTAAAATTTCATTCAAGCAAAACGGGTTTTAGATCTATTGTAATGGAATAAAAGGGAGACCTTCATCCGGTAGTGGGGAGATATGGGTTAAAGACAGATATGTAGATAAAATATTTTTTTTTTAAGATGCTGAAGCGTTATCACTCGGATTAGGTCACTTTGATTTCAGTCTCATATACCTAAGCCTAGGGTCGGCTTTTGGAAGCGGTACAATTGAATAATCTATTCTTACGGCAAATCGGTATATGTGTGTGCCCTGATTTAAAGTGTGTATGAACATGAGCTTCTGGTGCTTGTATGAATAGCCCGTAATTCACGCCGAATGAATATATATGACTTAAGTCACAAAAAAGTTATGCGTGATACAAAGATCTAATTTACGAGGAGATATTTTTAGCTACACATAATTTCCGACGTGGAATATGTTACAAAATACGTTTAAGCTAATTAACATTGTCAGAAAATAAAACCAAAACTCTCTTTGTTAAAGGTTTTTTGGACAGTTAATCTTAGCGAGAATTCCGAACAATAAATTATGCGTCAATAATTTTCGGCCGAGATGTTTGTGTTTTTTTTTTCGTACACGATCTCGGTTTTCGAATGGTATCATCCAGTGTCGTATAATCAATAGATCTTGATTGTTCACGCTTTTAACATCTATAAAATTACATTTTATTGTTTCATTTAACACGTTACAATTTGAAATGCATGCGGATCAGCTATTTCGACTAATCGGCGTATTTGTTTATTTTTCTACTGAATTCGTAGTAAACTCCATATTGCGGATGCTGTGTCTTCAGTGGGTATACATGCCAAATGTAGGATAACTGTTAGGGATTATAGTGTATGTTAACATTAAATTTTATTTTACGAAGACGGAACTCAGATTTATTTGTCAAATAGTTTACATTTTAAACGAACATGTAGCTATTTTCAAATACCGTAATGCAACTTAGACCTAGTTCTACATATCAGTGGGATTCATCATAATTATCCTATTGAAGTCCACTGCTGGGCGTTGGGCTCCTCCGAGTAATTATGCCCATAATCCCCACGGACCATGCGGATTGAGGATCGATCAGTGGGATTATGATTGGATATTGAAAAACAATCATAACCTTATCTATTCAATTATCGTTATAATCACTTGAACTTGAAATTGCCATTGCTATTATATAAAATAAAATTTTCACCTTACCATCAGATGAGGTGCCAAGTTTGAGCAATAACTTATCAATATTAGCCCTAAGTACTTTGTTAGATAAGTAACCGTATTTATATTACTACATTAATGATATATTAACACATTCTCCGAATTCATCACAAAACTTAAAAAAAAATCTCATTTTTTCCCTGTCAACCGTGTAGTTAATTAAAATATTATGTCAAGTCTCGTTTCAGCAGTAAGACCTAAGAGAACCGTCTGCCGACAAACTGACTCGCGACCTAAATACCATTTCATAGACATATTTTTCAATCTCATTAAGACATTGGATGATCCCATATTTTTTGTGCGTAAACATTTCTTCAATTTATTTGCTTTTATATTGAAAAAACGAAGATACTCATACAGGTTTATAAAACCACTTACCGTTAAACTTAATCAATCAACATGTCAAGGTAATACTTTATATAGGTAATACAAAAGCTTGATTTGAATTTCTCGTCGACTGCTTCGTTAATCGCGTGGTCGTAACCGCAACTGCCGATTGAGAGGTCCAGAGTTCGATCCTCGTCATCGATACCGCTGAATTTTTCTAACTTGATATTTGTAGTAGTGATTTCGAGTCACATACGAGGTTCATCTACTAATGCATGATGTTGGATAAACATGGTAATTATTACGTTTAATTATTCTTGATAATTTATTTTACTTTATGGAATATGAGAAAACTTAATCACGTGTAAATATAAACCGTCCTTGAATATTATTACCGGTTCTTTCAGCTATTATGTGATTTCAAACCCTTCATACAAGACGATATTTAACTTCAGCCCTCTTAAAGCTTCCAAAATAAGCCCGTGTTCCTTTGGAGGATATAAATGATAAGCTAGTGTCCCAAAATTAAATATGACAGTATTTATTGACAAACCGGGAATTTAGGAGATGAAAAGTTCAATTATGTTCATAAAAAACCCCTAGATTTCTATTGGTACAAACTACATAATGTTTATTTTAAACGATTAAAAATAAATTCCGTTGCACTTGTCAGTGAACTGAGAGGAGTGACACTTGGCGAAATTCCAAACATACATTGGATATGTTCCCAATTCACTAACGATATTTTCGTCACCGGCGCCTAGGGGATTCGGGAAACTAAGGAATTAAAGTAAAATTTCATTGAACAAAATATACTAGTGGTCGGTCAGTAGTTGAAATTCGATCATATTCGTTTAAATTTCAAGTTTGAAAGTTAATCTTATTATCGGAGACTTTAGTAAGCTGCACCTATCGACCTTTTTTAAAACAAATTGTACAATTAAAAAAATCAGTATCACAATTAATCAAATAGAAATAAGGGGATTAGTATCTTATTACTATACTATACAAAGGGTTGAATGTAATATAAATGTATTCAAATTTGTAACAGCTTGTACATGCTTAATAATACCGATTATGTGTAAAGGACACCCCGTTAATGTTGCACCTATAACTCCATTAAATCCGTTTGGATAATATGTTATATATTTTCCAACTGCTATACGTACAGATTTTTTATCAATGTGTTCATGATATGTATAATGTTCGAATATTAGGAATCTTATCTTTAAGCCAGGTGACTTGCGGGGCAGGCATAGGACGCCGAGTACTATAGTACCGAGTATAGTATAGTATAGTACCGAGGACGGATAGTAAATACATCTATACTCACAAACCTGTGCCAAATATTCTTACGCTTTTTCTGCAATCGTCACTTTCTTCATACATGAGACTTCTGACCCCTCAACAGTTAGAACCTGATTCACTGGGCCCATATAGGTGAGTCTTGTTCTCCCTCGGCGCCTGCGTCCGTCTACATTCGAATTATATATAAGTATGTTTCGTCATTCTTTCTCCAGACGTTCTTTCAACATGTACGAATCAACAGAGTATGCCCTCTCTCATTTCCCACCAATACTATTTTTTACACGGAGTATTCCTTACATCAGAATTACGAACACCGTCGGTAAGTGTTGCGGTGCCACTTATGCGGCTTAACGACCTTCCATATAGTGACATTTATCTATAAGGTAATCTTTTGTAACTAGTTAACCTTTTGTATTTTTTATGACCAGTTATGTGACCTCTTATGCGACCTGTCATGTGACCTGTTATGTGACCTCTAATGCGACCTGTCATGTGACCTTTTATGTGACCTTTTCTGTGACCTTTTATGTGACCTTTTCTGTGACCTTTTATGTGAC
>DWEI01003478.1:0-12799 GCA_018245875.1 Mysoria ambigua | reverse complement strand
ACCCGGGAATCGAACCCGGGACCTCTCGATCGGCAGTCGCATCTGCAACCAACACGACCAACGAGGCAGTCAACTAAGAAAACTTATTGCTAATATCTATTCATGTTTGTATCAGTGTGCAAGCTACTTACGTTCGTGTTTAATTAATTGCAATTTATTTTCATATCATCACGTCAGTGCTCTTAAGGGTTAGGTAGAAAACAAAATGTATCATGTTCAACACAAAATAAACGTATGTTCATCTTGTATCATTACTGGTTTCAAATAAAGTAATTAATATTTTTTCCTTACAAATCTCAATATTAATATATTATATAATTTAATCGAGGTAATTATTTATTTGTGATTGGCCATAAATTATGTCATTATTGTGTAACCACGATTCTTTTTCTCTTCTTCAGCTCGAGAGGGGAGTATTATATTTTGTTTTCCCGTCTACCACCTCAAGGATAGTTAGGTCTATAGATAGGTATAGATAAGTGGTCTTGCGTAGGGCTGAAAAACAGCGCTACGCAAGACCAATTATGAAGGTCTTGAGTTAGTATAAACCTGAGGCACTTTTGTCCGCATATTTTCTTTCTTTTTTTTTTTTTATTTTTGGTTTATGAAAATATATCTTGTTTTATGTACCTCTCACTTTTGTCTATTGTATTTGTGTGGCAATAAACGATTTTATTATTATTATTATTATAAGTCTATCAATTCCGTGCTGTTACCAGTATAGGTAATATCATTTAAAAATTAGGCACAATTGATGATTTTTGTACCAGATAACAAAATGGAAATAGTTAATTAACAAAATAGCAGTGATGTTATTAAATATATAGGAATATTTATTAAGTTATTGATATAAAAATTATCATTAACATACGATACTTTGTTTACGAATAAAGACATAACGCAAGTTAAACCAAAAAGGAAGCTATTGACAGATAACGTTTTTACAACATTGTAATATGGCATTAAAATTTGTATACAAAGATATCGTTACTTTTATGATCGCCTAATCTAAAAACACACATATATAATTCGTTATCAGTAGTAACGTTTTTATTCAATGTAAATAAATAAATAAATAACTATCACACACGGTCGTTCCGGCTCAGCATTGGATTTCACTAACCATTTGACGAACGCGATAGCGATAGATATAAAGATAGTTTCATATTGTTTTGTTATGTTACAAATAGCAATCCGAGTACACAAATGTTGACCCCATGCCAGGATACAGAGACAAGAGTGGGCTAGAGGACTAGAGGCGGGGAGGGGGGAGAGGGAACTAGAGGGCGCTGGCAGAACGCGGCATCGCGCTGTTTGCCTAGGCACAGTTACCTACATGTCCTGATGACCTTGCCCGCGTCGACCAACCAGCATGCCCCGCATGTTGAATACTGGCATAACCTCTCAGAAGAATCACCAAGTCCAGCAGTTGACTGCAATGGGCTGATAATGATGATGATAAGTAAAAGTGTTCATCACCTTTAGCTCGGTGTTATCAATATTATCTGGTATCAATTTACATTGTAATCTAGTCGTCCATAACTTAATACAGTTGGGTCGAAGGGAATGAGATTGTTTCTCTCCGGGATGGCATCATAACGACATCGGGCAATCTGCCAGAGAGCATAGGCTTTACTAACGTCCTTCACCATTGTCAAGGGCATTTGAAGGACACGCGAGGGCGTGACATAGCGATACATCCTTTGTGTAGGTGTAATGGCCCCAACTATAATAATCTTTGTTTGCCGCGAGAATATTAAAGTAAGATTTACTGTTATAAGCATCACTTTCCATGATATTATAGCTGACAGCTTAATCTGGTTTCTTGTTGATTGTGTTGCTGTAATTTAATTTATAATTTCTATATAACATCAGAGTAGAAATCGTTGTAAATAAAAATTAACGAGAAAAGTATGACAGCAGTGACCTTTCATGTATGAAAGGTATAAACTAAGTATTTTATTTTACGGTTTGTTAACGCAAAGTTCAACAAGCGTTAAGCGGATACACTATAACTAGTAAATCTTTATGTTTCAGTGCCAATCCATCTATTGAGGCCACGCAGCGTCCGATTGTGGGGCAATAAGATTCGTGCGGCGCGCGGAGAACTCGGTTCATTCATACGGGACGCGCCGCGGCATCCGCACGCCGGTGCGTGGCATGCGCAAACGCACCGTGTCACGCGTATGACACAGCTGCGTCCCGAGCACCGAGCACCGCGAGGAGCGATAACCGACCCCAGCCTCTCGACGTGCCAAGTTTCGATTTCATCCACGCTCTCGCCGCCGGCAGTCGGTAGTCGCACGTGCGCGCCCGCACGCCGCGCACCGCGAGACCGCGACGGAGTGATGCGTCCGCGGCGCGCCGCCTGACCGACGCGGCCAGCGTACGAACACCGCGAACGATAAACACGCACCGGACGATCCTATTTCAAATTTGAAGTATCGATTGACAGGCGTCAGAATGTTCATGTAAATAAAACGGTGTGAAAAAGTGAAAGTTTATTAGAAAAGTGTAATTCTAAAGAGCGAGTAAATAAAGTTTAAAAATGACGTCCCGCTCGAAGGAGAAGATGGCAGCCGCGTTCCGAAAGCTCTTCCGGTCTCCGGAGAAGCTGGACAACGATGGCGCTGGGCCCAGCGGCTCGCCGGCGAGACGAGGCCTGCTGCGACGTCATCGGTAAGCATCGATTTAACATATTCACTGCGTCGCAACGAAAGTTATCAAAAATGTTATCTCCGCGTCGTTTTTTTATCTCGTCTAGTTTAATTAACATAAATTAGTAATGCAACAATTGTTCGTATTTTAAAAACAATGTTATGAATATGCGTTGTACGAAATAAACACATACTTACTTCGCCGCGGATGATTACATCTAATAATAATC
This sequence comes from Mysoria ambigua, assembly GCA_018245875.1. NCBI lineage: Eukaryota > Metazoa > Arthropoda > Insecta > Lepidoptera > Hesperiidae > Mysoria > Mysoria ambigua. The sequence continues at coordinate 9,912 of DWEI01003478.1, read as the reverse complement.
GTCTTTTACTAAGCTGTATTAGCAGCTGACAACGCAGTAACGTTAAGCGGACACATACAACTTAATTGTATTAAAACACAGTAATACCGCGGTATGTAATAGAACCACGTAACCAGAGTCTGATCCGTACATCGCTCACAACGCTGCAACGATCAATCAAGCAATATGGTTCAAGATCATAGATATCTCATACAGATCACAGTCGAAGTTACATAAAAATACGCGCAAAGGTTGTGAGGTCCAGCCGTGTTTTTATAATGTATGCTATTACATTATATAATTTATAATATTTCTTATTATAATTATCATAGAATATTAATGCAGTATTACTTACCAAAAATGTTGGTACTATTTAAACGTATATTCGTGCCTGTATCCCCGAAAAGGCACGCTTAACAATGTAGCACACTGCGACGTTTCGCCAGACACGTTTACGTCCCACTATGGAATAGCTGATAATGTTATTGCCATAAAAAAGGCCCAAATTCAGTTTCCTTGCCATTTCGATACTTGAAATGTCAAGTTAGAAATATAAAATTACTATTAAAGTAATCATATGCATTAAAATAATAAAATTATTACTGGTTCCATTGATAGATTAAATTATAATATAATTTCTTGATATTTCGTATATTTAAAATAAAATTAGGCTAATGTAAAATAAAACCAATATATTAAATTACTGCAATGTCATGGTAGTTTAAAATGTGTCAATATTTAAAATAATCCCATGTGTTACAGTCAGTGATAATTGCATTCTTTTAGATTTATAAATACATAGAAGAATCTGAATATTCCATTTATAAAAAAACACATACAGTTCAAATTTCCAATGAAGTATAAAGAAAAAACATTAACTCGTCAATTGTATATTATGTTTACTTGCCCAGTCAGTGTAGGAAATTTAAACGATTTAAATACTAATTCATTTAAAACCAAACCATATTATGCTCACGGTATGCCTAATGTAACAATATCCACGATACATTATATTGTACATATATATAAAATAAACTTGTGCCCACATATCTTTATATTCAGATATTCATTTGAAAAGATAATCCTCTTTCTCCCCTTTTTATAACATGGGGCGCACGGAGTAGTGTGATATTTGGAATAGGTAAAAAAGCTTCCACCGAGGAAGGCAGAAAGCTAAACCTTTTGACACATTAGTCTATGATCAAATAGGTACTATTCGCCACAAGAACCTCGATAATGTTCATAAGTAAAATTTTACGAACCAATTACGGTCTTTCGGAAACTATAGGGTGACTAGATATAAATAAAACCATGAAGTAAGATTTGGCGCGTATCTATAACCTTGTTTCCCCTACGATACATAAGTTCGCGTTGAGACTATGTAAATATTGTGTGTCTATGCTACATATGTCATGTACAAGTTAAATATTTGCAACGTCGCGTGCGTGCTGGTGCGCGCTTACCTCAACTTGTTTTATGATCCTACATAACACAAAGACTGTTTGACTAAAATGTGTTATCTGTTTAATTTTATTCTCAAGTGTAAACAATATTACCTACGTGTTCGTGTAAGTGTGGTTCTACGAGTATTTGTTCCTCATTAATACTGAATATTTTCGAGGCTATTTTTGTAAGGAGCGTCAAATGAAATACGGTATAGGTATGAAAAGGGTGAATATTCTTCAATAACAATTAATTATTCAACGGTAAATTATTAATATTTATTAACGCTTAACACGAAGAACTTCACAGTAAAATAACTTGTGTAACCACGATTCAGTGATTGTTTCGATTATAAAAATGTTTGAACAAGTACACAGACAAACGAATATACATACATATGAATATACAAATGGTTTGATTCTACGGATGAAGCGGTAAATTTCATTCACAGAAAGCACTGTGCATATTACGTAAATACGATAGTATTATTATAAATATAATAACACCAGAGGACAATGGTATTATTTCATACTTGCGTGCCTTCTGCAATACATACGAGTATGACATAAATAAACACGTGCATACATACATACATAAATATCTTCACGCCAGGTCCCTTACGGGGTAGGCAGAGAGCACAAACACAAAAACATAAACACATGCACTGTTGCTTTAATGGCATTTAAGTTTAGTTTTTCCTTAATCGAAATTGGGACAAAGAGTTCCTTAACTTAGCGATCATTGTTTGGCGATTGTTAGCGAGATTCCTTATTTACACATGGAACCAATATATATAAAACATTTCGGTTGTTGAATGAAAATCAACTCTTTATCGTCAGTAGAAACATAACTTTACTCCTGTAATCCCCGCAAAGGTAGGCAGACGAATACAGAAGACTCCCACGTTTCACTTGTTAAGTTTAAATTCCACAATGGAATAGATGATAAGCCTATTTTCATACACCGGGCATATATTCAAACGCCAAGCCGCTATAAGAAAATCTAAATTAGAAAAAGTTAGTAGTGCCCGACTCGGGGATTGAACCCGGGACCTCTCGCTCGGCAGTTCCAGTTGCAACCAACACGACCAACGAAGCACTCAATCATCATTATTATTATCACATCTTCATGTCAGCTCCATTACGTGGTGGCAAACCGCACCGAGTGCCAAATATCTGCCTTTACAAACATATTATTAATTTACAAGACTTATCAAAAGTAACTCTGCATCAAGTGATTAAACAGTTCATATATGAATAATATTATTGTACATACAGCGTTCTTACCTAACGCGTTTCCCGGCACCGCTTGTCTGTACGCACACGTATGCGTCGAACGCAGCAGGAGCACAGTCAGCGACATTCCAATCGAATATCAATGACGTGCGTATTTACGGACAAGGTACAGCTGTTTCCCGCTCCGCCTTCTACCCAAAGCGTCGCTCGTTGCTTCTCACGTCGACCGCTCTACAAGTACGCTCGTAAATATCAAGGAAATTGGATTAATGACGTAAATTTTTCGCCCTTCGCTTAACGCATTGAGAATACCCGATTAACTTTCACTGTGTTCGTGTAAAGATTGCATTATAATTATTCTGATTTATCGATTTATAATTTATTGTTTATATGTAATTATTTATGAAATGTCATATGCCATCATGGTCAACTATGAACTTTACCATTCTCAAACTTACGATTAGAATGATAAAAGAGCTGATAATATATTTATACTTTATATATGTATACATGAACTAAATATTTGACAAATATTTCTTTGAGTGTACAATATGAAACTTGCTGTATAAGGAAGTATCTTATAATGTTTTAGCAACTTTTGATCATTCTCCTATTGTGTACCAACGTGTTGATGTTTTCCGGAAATCGCGATACGCGCGTATTGCACGAAACGTTGAAAAAGAGGTCATCAAAATAATGCGTGTCGGCGAACAATGAGTCGAATCCAGGAAGCGTGCACTACGCCGATGCCACTGTTTTGCAACAAAGACACAAAGACATTGTTTGCGAGGAGCTGAGGCCGACTGGTGCCCGCCACTCATCGCAGCACGACGTCGCGTATGTGCAATGCGGAACACGGTCCGACAGACACTTGTGAAGCTAGATGCGACATATATATAAAAAAAGTATTTATAACTTTTTTGCCTGCAACAGATATACATTTTCCCTTTCTTTTTTTAATTGTTTTGTTCTAAGACATTCATGGCATACTTTTGCAGACATGTTTATAAAATGTATCCAATATTAATAAATTTCACAATTTTAATTTATTTTTAAATGCTTGTTATCGATCATTGATAAATTTATTTATTTTTAATTTGCATTCCAGATTCGAAAATAGTTTTTTTAGAATGTTATTTGAACGTTACTGCTGTGCAAACCAGCAGCAGTTATTGTCGTTTATACATATAGAAAGGCTTAACTCTAAGGCCTTCGTTAAACCAGTTTTGTACAGTCAGCAAACAATAATGTCGACCGAACTGAGGTTATTTGAATGCAAGTTTGTATTGCGGGGCGTATTGTATATTTTACAATGTTTGATTTCAGATTCATAAGCCATGGTCGTATCTGAATAAAAAGGATCTGGTTGGTTTCTATCAACTGTATAGTATAGCCTATTGCTCATTTTATAGTAACATTGAAATCCTTTTTTTACAGTAATTTGATAAACAACAAATCAAGTAGCATTATTACCTTAGTGCAATAAATAATAATCCTATTCAAAAATTTGTCCTATCAATACCAGTTGCAAATTCCCTAATCAATAGTGGAAGGTAAACGTAACTGGTGAAACGTTAGACTGTCCTACGCTCCTCTGCCCACCGTTTCAGGGATTAAGGGCGTGTTGTTACGTTACATTTTAAATTAATTCGATGCTCTATGTAGCTGTAACGTCACGGTTTACTGCCCAAATATCGGCTCGCCAACGCACAACACAACACTCGACAATTCACGCTGACAGTTCCTTCTCGACCGAGGCGCCCTCTAGATTCGTTTGTGCACGAGACTAAGTACATACACAACAGTAGCTATTGTAGGTGTAGACATAAATCTTGGAAACCTACACACATGTGTAAATGGAGTACTGAATGCAAAAAAGCACGTCAAATCTGTAAAGGAAGATAGAAGTATACGATACTCGATGATCTCTGCCCATCCCATAAGACCTGGAGACTATAAGAAATCATAAAAAACATGGTTATAGCCTTTAATTATAATAATGACATAATCGAGTGAAGCTACTCACACTCCTGACGTTTGATACAGTACCGATAATCACAACCGAAGCTCTCCATCTTGCTCGGTTAACCCGAGGTGTCTCTCTACGCTCGTCCACGCACTCCACCTCGTATGATTAATGCTCGTGATTGTGCCAAGTCACCTGTATTTATTTATGCATATCGTATCGTATATACACGCAATAATAGAAGAGTACGTATAATGTAATAGGACCTTAAATGTCAAGCAACATTGAAGTACCGCGAAAAAAATATCTGTGAATATTTTCGTGACATAGAAATTGAATGTGACATAAGTTTGATTAGTGCTAGAAAGTTCCTAATTTGTTCTTTATGTTAAATTAAAAACTTCTCACCATAGAAAACATAATTTATTAGCTTAATTTGTGTAAATAAATTAGTAATGAACTGTAGTGAAACGTTGTAGTGGTAGTGACCGAGTTGGCACATTCGAATGTCGTAATAGATTTGACTACAACTCATAAAACATTGAAAGCGCCAAACGCAGTTAGCTCAGAGTGCTGAATGTTAATAAATTCTATGAATGAATTACATGATTTAACAGTGTAATTACATTTTCAACTAAAAAGTATTTGTAGATATTGCGTATTTATTCAACTGTAATTTTAAATGTTTAATTCTTATTTAGTTATCATTTATTACTGTATGATAAAGGACCGATCTGTAAGGATCTGTTTTGTTAAGATTATAGTAGCAGAATTTTATTGTATTCACAACAGGAAAACTATAAAGTTACTTAGTAAGTATTTGCAGCGAGTTAATAAACAACATTACATTTGTTTATATCGCAACGTATTTATAATTTTATTATGCATCACGACTCCATGTAAATCATTGTATACATATGTATATAGGAACTCAATGAATAATTGTATACAGTGTGCCCAATACAAATACAACACAGCTGATACGATGCTATCGGCGTTGCGACGTCATTTCAACTGTCGGTCGACGCTGACTTTTTCGACCGTTCAATCGAACGTACCTCGCGTGGACTCGTGTGGAATTAACGGGTGTATTAGTCGTCCACATTGCCTCATTTCACTTTCACTCGCGCCTTGCTTGTCAATAAAAATTAAGCTATTATTAATACCGTTATGTAATTTCGTGACTCGCTTTGATTCTTGACGATTTTCAATAACATCTCTGACAAAGTGAATGGCATATTAACTTAATCCAACAGTCAATGCATAAACCAATGAGCCAGTCAACGCAAGCAAGCCGAGCCGGTAGTATATCGTTGGACTCATATTCTAAAAGTCAAACTGATGTATCGGTTACAATGTAGTGTAAAAAATCTCACTCGGTGTCAACGACCCAGTCTGAACGCGGCCCAAATGTCTTAACATGTTGTGCACTCAGCAGCTGAATTCAATATAGTCGTCTCTGTTTTGAATATATGTATATTCAAATATCGGATGTTCGCAAATCAAATCAAAAAGTTACGATTAGACGAAGTTTTCTAGATTGTACCTGTGAATAAATGATTTACAGAATAGGTATGGGAATGGCTTCTTAACCCGAATAAGAGGCAGTGTAATGGCCCAATTCTAAAATAGTCGTAGATACATTAGAAGTTCACAGACACTTAGTATATTTTTATACATTATGGTCCGTTGTTTTACACCAATGTACAAAGATCTGTATAGACACAACTTTGATTGATTTATAGCGAGACATATGTTATATTTACAATATATTATCTCTATAGTAACGCTCGTGCGGCCTCATACGTAACTTCATTACCTATAAACTATCGTATGTCGTCAAAATACGCAACAGATAGATATAACAAGAATGGAAGAACAGATAGATATACATATAAAGAATGAATAGATAGATATCTTTTATATGTAGTTTATAGCATAGCTGCCGTCTGTAGTCGTTTGCTATAATATAAGAGTAATAGCACAATGTATGAATATGCCTCATTTATCCAGTGGTTGTAAGAGGTACTGTTGATCAAAAAGTCCTGTTTTCGATGCCCTGCTCGTGCAGTTTTACTTGAATCTCCCAATAGTACCGCGTAATCCGGATTCGTATCCTTTATACACCAATGGGCTCACGTCCTACATGGTGGAACTTATAACATAACTACTAAAGAGTGGGTGTGTACTGCACTGTCTGTCCTTACGAGCAAATACGGTCGTGACGTCGTTATATTTGTACATATTATAGCTCCGTCGGTGACAACATTATGGCGTGCGCTAAGTACACATTGTACCCGACCGGCTTATTGGATTAATTCGTTACTAGAATATTGATTGTTCGCTATCGTGCGAGATGTGATCGAGGACGCCGTGCCTGCGTCTTGAGGCTACACCTACATTATTTACTCCAGCCTTTGTTTAGTTTAGATGTATGAAGCGAAACAAAGTATATGACCTTATATGCAACCATTTACATAATTATACCGTGATTAAGGCTAGCGGAATTGGTTTTGAATAATTTAACCGCAAATCATCGCCCGCAAGTTGTCCGATTTATGATCGCAACAATTTCAAATCATAATTCTGTTGTTGTATATTCTGTTCTGGTGATGTTTGAGAATGTAGTACTCAAGTGTGTCGCTTTTGTTTTACGGAACACAGTCGTAATATACAATGACGTTATATCACTCGTCGTCCTGTCACTTTCACACCGTTAGTCGTCTGTCGCGGCGCGGCCGCGGAGACCGGTTGAACGTTATTTTGTAAACGAACGTTCGAAATGTTCACACTCGCGTTTCGTTCACGTTTCACGCCGATTGCGGTTGTTGCCCTTGTTAAAGAAATGACGTTGATCTATCTCCGTGTGTCTGTCGACCTCACACGACACAAAGTTATCGTTGTGTCGCGTATGTCTGAAGTTATTTCGTTTACAATCGCATAAAAAATGTCACGTGACTAGATAAAAGCGCGCCATGTCAAGCTAATGTCAATCGTTTGTGAACTTGAACTCGTGCAGTTTGTCATTAATTAGGTATGTTGAAGGAAGTTGGTGTTGGATTACTAAAGTGTTCAGTAATCTAACACCAGTCTAGTAATTATATTATTTAATTATTCTTAACAGTATGAGCTATATGCTGCTAAGGCTTACCTAAGCCTACTGCCCATGACTACTCATCCAATATACTCTGGCTAATGGAGACACGTGACGTGTAACGTCACGCCTTTATCTCCCTGAAGTGTTAGACAGAGGAGTGCAGTACACCGTCCAAGCGCAAATCTAACACGAGGCGATGCGATGTGTCGACAGAGATGGTGTGAGTCCAGCGGAAGCGGCGGCCAGCTTGCCGTCGAGCCCTGTGGCCGCTGGGCTGTCGAAAAAGAAGGTGGCCGGCGCCAACGAGGTCCGCGAGCGTGCTGCCGCGGTGCGCACCAGGCGGCTGATGAAAGAGCTCAATGAAATACAACGACTTCAGGACAATAGACCCGACCCCGTTTTCACGGTTTGTATATATTAATTATATATGGTACTTGTGTACGAAAAGAGTGGGGGCATATGGCGTTAACCCTCTCTTAGGTTAGGTATAATGGATAATTTCGACATAATTGGAAAGTATACCACTTATGTATGTTAGAGAAAAATTTTCATTCGCTTTGTTCTTTTATCCTTGTCCATCACTAACTCGTTCTCCAAACGTTCATAGTTCAAACATAACGACATACTCGGCAGGTGGAGCTGGTGAACGACAACCTGTTCGAATGGCACGTACGGCTCCACCAGATCGATCCGGAGAGCGAGCTGGCGAACGATCTTCACGAGATGCAGATCCCTAACATCTTGTTGCACCTCATCTTCCCGGAGAACTTCCCCTTCGCCCCGCCGTTCATGCGTGTTATTGAGCCGCGGATAGAGAAGGGATTTGTGATGGAAGGTAAACACTCGGTATATCAAAATTATTCATCATCAGCCTCAGACTGCTGGTAGTAGGCCTCACCCAAAGAGCGCCAACGCGCCTTGACCACAGAATTATTCAGTCTATTCAATTACAAATATATGTAATGTGCGCTATTCCTCAGCCTAGCCCTCGAGGGAAATATAGGCGTAATGGTATGTTATGCTATATTGTCAAAGCTTACCGTGTCATGTTTGGGTAAAGTAGCGAGGATTACGTAAAGAAAACAGTCAAAGGTTTACGTAAACTATTGAACTTGGGCAATGAAAGTGAGATTTGCCTCTCGAGTTTATTACTATAGTAAACATTAACGTAGTACAAAATGCGTCCGTAATGTTTACATAATAAACATAATACAATGCCCTATATTCTGATATTTTAAGTGAAGTACTGTAAAAATCATGAATATCAACAATATTATTTGTATAATAAACATTTTTAGGCTAAAGTACTTATAAAGCCTATTAGTTCATTTACCACCTACAACACACAAAAGTCGTGAGAATTGTGTAGGTAAAAAAATATTGTAAGTATTGTCATATAGTGCTTTAGCTTTTACTACAAATGAATTAAATTTCAATATTTTGTTATCTACCTTCCTTGAATCACTATTATCTGCGCTTCTTTCAAAGCCTTTTATAAGGATGTAATTTCGTTTAGAAATGATAATCGACAATATATCCACAGTATATGTCGATAACCATTACATATCTGTCAATTGTTAACTAATTCTGTAACGAAACCAGGTGGAGCAATATGCATGGAGTTATTGACGCCTCGTGGCTGGGCGTCGGCATACACCGTGGAGGCCATAGTGATGCAGTTCGCCGCGTCCGTAGTGAAGGGCCACGGTCGAGTCGCGCGCGCCCCGGCCAGGTCCTCGAGGGAGTTCTCCAGGCGACGCGCCGAGGAAGCCTTCAGATCACTCGTCAAAACTCACGACAAGTACGGCTGGGTCACGCCGGCGCTGTCCGACGGTTGAATGGAATGTGCATAGGTACGATTAATTTAAACAAGAGTTGAAACGCTAACAGGTTAATTGCAGACTTATGGTAAAATGTCACATGACAGCTAATAACACCACAAATTCTACGAATTAGTTACTTATACTTTATTGTTGTTAACCGAGGTTAATGCCAAGTGGAATTATGTGTTTATACATTATGACTTGCAGAGTTCTGTCTCTAATTTGAGAACAGGCAACTACCCTATTAAAAATATTTAAATAATTTGAACTTATACATACATATCTTCACGCAGAGTCCCTTACGGGGTAGGCAGAGAGCACGGAGTGCCAAATATCTCTATCCTTACAGACCTGCCGCGCCTCCTCCAC
>DWEI01003477.1:0-12799 GCA_018245875.1 Mysoria ambigua | reverse complement strand
ATAGGCTCACCACCTATTCCATAGTGGGACGTAAACGTAACTGGTGAATCGTGGGAATGTTCTACATTCCTCTGCTTCTCTGCCTTCGGCGATTACAGGCTTGAAGTTACGTTAAGTTTACGTATTCAAATTACAATACAACCAACATTTATTCGGACATTTTGTTACTTTCAGTGCTTTGATTTCAATGAATGCATCCAATTTGTTTTGATGTTACATAATTTTAATTTTAAGTCCCTCAGTTACGAAACATTGACCTTCAAATTTCGTCGTTGCCGCTACGACAATATTTGCTTTGATAATTGCCTCCAAGTCGGTACTGCCTACACAACGATGGCACAAACTACCATTTTGTCTTTACCCAGGCCCTTATTACCTCAAGCAAATGCTTTATACTTAGCTGATTTATTATTGTAGCTGTTTACATTACACATATGTGCTTACATTACATATATTTATGTATATACGGCATCTCGAGTCATAGCTCAAGTTGCGGACGTTGTTTTTTAGTGAGACCTAAATGTAGTTGGTGGAACGTAGCATTTCCTACCTTTCCGGTGATTGCAGTCACAATGTTTGAAGAATTAAAACAGTTCAATATATCTACAAAGCAATTGTATTAAAATACTTTTCAAAGTTAAAAGGGTTAAGAATTCCTTAAGTGAATAAGCAAGTTTCTTTTGAATGCTTTCTTCGAATAATGAAGGTTCGGTAGCTGAGATTAATGCGCACTCATTTTTATATTCTCTACTTGACTCCATTTAAGTCGTAGTACTGGATCTTTCCCGGAAACTGTTCGTAGGCTGAAGAATATTTAAATATAAAAATTTAACTTTATAGAAAAATATGTATTTCATGAATTTTGGTCATCTTAGTTGGTCAAATAAAGATGATATGGGGATTATTTATTTGCATAATACGAATTCATTCTACCACAATAAGGTTCTTTGATACCCGGAAAAGCCCAAGCCCGAAGCCGCGTTAATCGAAGCCTCAATTTGAAAAGGTATCCTTCAAATCGAGGGGCGAACATATTGGCTTCCTTGCAAGTCATAATTCCTCCTTTAATATATTTATAAGGGATACCATCCCGAGCGATCTGTTGCCGAAATTGGAATATTTTTTTTATCGTCCATGTTTCAATTTGTGTGCAGATAGTAAAATATTTATTATTGTTTGTACTATTTTATTATTGCTTAACGGATTATTATTCAACTAATAAGGATACAACTAATTTGAAGTAATTCTAAAATGACCTCTTTAGCTTAATAAAGACACTAATTATTTCACTCATTTCATGTTAAAGATCTCCGAAAACGGCGTGTGTGTTTGTGTGTGTGTGTGTGTGCGGATGTGTGCGAATGTGCGTATGTGCATTTGTTTTACTGTCGTTTGTTATATTTTTTGAAGTTGTTAACTATTGTGCACTCTGTAGTGGGTAAATCTCTATTACCTTACGAGGCAGTTATTATGAAATACTGTAAAAAAGAACGTTATTATAACGTTTTAAAGTTTTTTCTTAAAGACAGCACAAAAGATCTACTACCTATAAGAATGTTAACAAAAGCGAAATATCAAGATTATTATGCAGAAATAAACCGATGTTAGGGAATCCAATCTAAGCTTCAATAACAACCTTCTATGAGACAAATAGGCTAATAAGTAGACCCTGGCACATTTATTAGGATCATCTATTGTCAATTTACGTTCGGCATTTCCTCACAACCAACATGTCGGCGCTTCCCAATCTGTAGGCCCGGCGCACGTGTCCTCGTCAGATGTCAATCGACACTCGTGTCGAGCATCGACCCAAGTCACTCCTATACCTGATTTAATCCTTAAGCGGCAATCTCCCATATTTTGAATCTTTGATTTTTTTAAATCTGCCAAGTGCTTTATTATTTTAGGTTAAAATCTAAAATATATATTCAAAATAAATATATTAAATGTATAGAAAGGTAGTTTATTGTTCGGTAACGAATCCTTTTAATTACATAAAATATAATGAGCTCGATATAATAGAGGAAAACAAAACCGGTCGTTTAGTGTGGCTCGGTCGTGTGGAACAAATAGGAGCGATTGCCGTGCGAAGAACAAATGTTTGGGACAATCGAATGGTCGCAGTGTATTCGACCGTGCATAACGATGCTGCGGAGATAAGACGCAGTTAAAAAAGGTTACGTCAATACGGCTTCAAATCAGCGCGTGGCAAGAGCTCGCACAAGTTATAAATACAGTTATACTGTTGGAGAGCTTTTCCGTCGCTACGTCGTAGAGGTAAAGAATTATAACAATAAAAATATTTCTGAACAAAATGTTACTATGTAATGCACGGTGCATTACCCAAATTGTCACCTTCACTGAACGTTAACTTGTAGTGATTACGAATAAAAATTAAACCCATATACTGTATAGAAAATGAAATTTAAAGAAATATTTTTTTTGTAAATTGACCTGCTATTTAAGTTTTAATCGTTAAAAAAGGAAAACAGAACATTATGTATTACTTCTTAGGTATTTTCCATTTATGTCATCAGGCTCTCTTTTGTAGGATTTGTGTATGAAAACCAATAATATACAGTGTTTTTTACGAGTTTGTTTTAAATATTTATGTACGTGTTAACACAATTTCAGTAATAAACTTTTATTACATTCATTTAAAAGGCAGTGCGATAAACCAACAGACATGAATATACACTTTAAAACTAAGTGCGAAGTAAAATATAAATTTTATAATCCGTAAAGCTAAGAATTGCGTCTCAGTATTACGGAAGTATGAAGTGGGCTGCTTTATACGTAATAGGGGTCATATATTCAGGAAAGCGTGTACGAACACATTTATATCGCTTGCTATTCGCTGGAGCACAGTAACGCCATCTAGTTTCAGAATGTCGTTGAAATATATAGAGACGGAGATTTCCAACTGTGAAACTCGATTTTATTGTGTTCATGCGTTGTCGTGTTTTTAACACCCAAAGTGATATAGAAATATTTCACTGCAAAAATAAACTAAGGATAAAATTTATAATATAAAAGTTATTTTCTTAATTTTGGTCATACATGGATTATCCAAATTTATATTATGAATTCTGTGTTAGATATAACATATTTGATCTGTAAATCATATCTTCTGAAAATAATTATTTATATCTAAGTGGGTAGATTTTTTTTTGTGTCTGTGTACAAGGAAGGTTTTTCCGTCCAAATGCTTAATATCTAAAATATTCTTAACCAGACTAAATATGAACTTACAACATAAATATAAATGACATTATAAAAAATATATGTAAGTAATTGTGATGGAAATATACGCAAACCTTTAACCTACGACCCTTTAATAAATCCGTGTAATTTGCAAAAGCTGCATACATTCTCAAGATGTATTTGAGTCACACAAGACACAAGCCAACATCTTCCGTGAATCTAGCGAGCTTCAGGCTCGTCGCGTATTGAAAGTATAATATTTATATAGTACAAACTAAATTTGAAAACTAAATGATTATAAATGTTCCTAACAGTATTCGTTAGCCCTGTATTTTATAATATGCAATGTCATAATGTTCATAATATTCAATTCGTATTATATTTACGATAATTAAGAATAAAGTTTAAACCCTATTTATCTGCTCGGTTATTGCTAAAACATTGGCGGCTCTTGAAAACTTACAGATATCAGAACAAATACAGTTCTGTATACCTAATAGCTTTCTATTCCTCCTTCATCACCGTCGTCACTACATCTTCTTCATCACCGTCGTCACTACACCTGCTTTTATTACTCTCTCGCTAGACACGGGTCTCTTCAAAGTCATATATTATGAAAAATCTAGTTATGATCCCTACGATAAGTAAACTTTTATTTTTTTGCTAACTCGCAATTGCAGCTTAAGCACTTTAAAGTATCAGCCTGAACATATCTGGATTTAGTCTACACAGGTAGCGCTGAATTTTTGTGTCCACGTAAAGATACGTGACTTGGGTGTACATTTTAGCGAAACTGAAATAAAATGCATTTTCCTGTTGATGCAATTCAGTGAGTGGCAACCCTAAAATCGCTTCCTTGCTTAACTTAGCGTTATGCAGTATTAAGGAATGCTTTCGTATTTTCCGCGCGTTCAAGAGTGCGTCGCAAAGAAGAATTACTTAGTATTTACCATGTTATAAGCTCTGTGTTACATTTTTTTTCATACGTTCTTTCAAAAACTACACTAGGTGCATTCATGCAGAATATCTTATAAGTGTTTCCTATTAACTAAGTGTGACATATGCCCAGCAATGTGATGTTGCAATACGTTAAATTTAATAAATGCAATTTCTCTATATGCAAAATTACATTTCATTTAAAGAAAATAAAACAAACTTTTTACACACCTCGTTAGGAATCTTGTATGAATTGTATAATAACAAAAAATCTTCTGAAATTTCATACAAATTTTCGACACTGATATTACATAATTATACAATTACGTTAAATAACATCTGTAAGACATACACATTTGTTGAATTTGTGATGAAATGAGTGATTCATACAATATTGAAAATAATATTGTTATTTTCCCGCGTTCGCGAGCCGACCATGTTGACATTGTGAACGAGTAATGTATACGGAAAATGTCGCTACACTGTTTGCGCGAATCGGACACGCGACGGATATATGATTGCTTTGTGCGACAAAGCTGATGACTCTGTTCATCTACTGTAAAGTAAATACTCTTAGAGTATGTAATTAGGATAACTCCCATCTGTAACTTACGTTTGAGTCAGATTACGTTGGAGTCGATCGTGGTAGAGTTAAATGATTGCGTCATTACACGTCTCCAAGGCGCCTTACTTACACCTCACGATAATATAGAAGAGTATTTAAACTAGTTGGTGTACAGTTTGTAATCTTAGAGATTTAGAAGCAATTGTACAAACATTGACTGGACTGTTGGTCGAGCGAGTGACGGCCAATGTTGAATGTTCATCGTCACATGCAATTTGTGCACCTAGCAGTAAGATATATAGGAGCATCCGTATCAATATGTATCTTCCTACCCGTTCGGTCATAGCAACCGTGATGTTACGTCGTCTCTTACATATTAATCTGAGTAAATTTAAGTTTATACTGAATTTATAGTAAAAAACAGTATTGTTATTTTGCCATTTTTAGATAAATTTTACACATTTTTAAAAGTTCTGTAATATGCCTTCACCGTTCCTACAAAAGTATAATATCAAAGAGTTACAGTGGTTTTGAATTTTAATATGCGCAGTCCGAAATTATGTAGCAATCAGCACTTTTACTTCGCACATGCGAATCATGGGACGACCCGTACGTTCTCTGATTAAACTGTATATTCGTGATATTAACACAAAGCTTTAAAAAACACTAAAACGCTACGTTCTATTCGCGAATGCTTCGTTTCAACTGAACCGACCCACATGCGATATTTCATATTTTATTAATAGTGAAACTGGAAGACTGCGTGCGAACGAATTTGGAAACTTAATATTTTCTAAAGAAGCCGCTACGCAGGCGAAAGAGACAGCGCGAAGACGCGCTCTGTCGGCAAGCGTCGTGTCATGAGCTCCAGGCAGTGTGGCGGGCGGTCGCGGTCGCTGCGCGCGTGCACCGTCGTCCCTGTAACAGTACTCAACCAAAGATATCGTAACAACTGTGTTTATCGAGTGTACGTGTTTCGTGTTCGATGTAAACGTGACGTGTTTGTAACCTCACTCGAACGATACTATTATTAACGTGTTAGTAAAGTTAGTAAGCAATAATTGTAGCGTAATTTATAAATGTAACCTGTTTCTAAGTTTTGAATGTAAAGTTTAAAGTTTGTAAAATTTGTCGTAACTTCTGTGTTAGTAATTCGTGTTGCTGTGTGTAGTGTGAAAAGTTCCATTTCAACTTTCCATTTCGACTTCTTGGTTAAGGGTGAGTATTTTATAAAATACTTTAGCGAGGGTTTTCTCTTTTTGTTAATAACAGGCATAGTATACTGGCATGTGCAATACTGAGTATTTTTATTCTTGCAACTTCCCTGAAAAATATTATGATAGAGTTTCTATTTATTACATATAGTATTCTACTTTGAATTTTATGTATTCATAAGTTTTTAATACTTATTGTAGCCCGTTTAGGAAAGGGTCCTCTGCGTTGTACAATTGTACATGCAGAAATATATAGCACCATTATAGAATCTATCTATATGTAAAAAAATTAAGAAGTATCAATAATATCACAAAAATATCAATTATTGCAAACGATAGAAACATTTGTACAGTTTTCCGACCAGTTTTTCATTTGTAGTGGATTACAATAGTACTGCTGAATAGGGGGCGAGCGCATTGCCGCACGTCGGGCAGAAATCCAGACTTCCAGTCATTACGAGTATTTCCAAGCTAGGAAAATGCAAGCTAGGAAAGTACTGACCAAAAATTGCAACGAAAGATATTTTTACCAGCAGTGGCATTTGCAACCATTTAACCAACGAGTCAATCACATAATACAACATTCGTAATTTCTTATAAAGAGAATCATAAATTATAAGTGTTGTAAAACACTTACAGTACAAATAATAAGTCAAATGAAGGTTCGTATTTCGTGTAGTCGTAGAATTCCAAAGTTCAAATCGCAGGGTTGGATCGGTCGCGTGATTTTATTGCATCCCAAATATGACCCTTACGACGCGAACCGCGTAGCGAGCCAGAGCGGAAAAGCAATAAAGACCCAGCTTTAGCTTGGCGTAACAAAAAAATATCTACGCGTGTCTACGTTTACGTTACTTTACCTTGGGGGCGACGTAACTACGTGTACCGACGTATTAGCCGAATAATATCGTTAAATTATTAAAAAAATCACCTCTCTTTCCTGACCTTTTCGTGGGTTGAAGTTTTATCAATATTTTGTTAGCCCCAGCTTCATGTTGTGTTAGTTCGCTCAAGTTTCACTTTGTATTTTTATTCATTGGGATCGTGTTTAAGTGAACCCTACTCTAAAGATGCTGATAGACTTTTTCAGACTGTATATAGACTCTCGGCGTTAAACTTATTAGTGGACTAATAATTCATTCACATATTCGCACCAATTGCGAAATAACAATCAGTGTTTTTTTCTGTGCAATATGTATGTAGGTTATTTGGAGTTTTATTGTCAATTACGCAATCTATTTCCAAAATTAATTAAAAGTACAGTCTTTGATAAGGGCCCATACAGTGTTTAGAATGAAATGTAAATTGTTGTTAATATTTAAATAGCTATACGTAACTTCACGTCTGTAATCCCCGAAGAGGTAGGCAGAGGAATGCAGAACACTCCTATGTTTCACCAGTTACGTTTACATCCCACTATGGAATAGGTGGTGAGCATATTGCCATGTCTCGGGCACATATCCAGACTCCGAACCAGTACTAGAAAATCTAAATTATAATATTTTCTAGTGTTCGACACGGGAATCGAACTCGGGACCTCCCGATCTGCAGTCAGACTTGCAACCAACACAACTAACGAGGCAAGTCCACGTGTTGCAGAGATCTTGCCTGATGGGCCACAAAGATGTATTCTAAGATGGAGCATGCATGCCTGGAAATAACGTATTACCGTTGATTTGAAGAACCCTAGGTTATATATTTTCGAAAATAGTTATCCACTCTTTTGACTCCGGAATTAGAAATGAAAAATGAAATCGATTCCCACTGGCAATGTAATGGATCTGCTGGGATATGATTTCACGGAAATATATTAGAAAAAGTTTATTGTAGGTACGAATTATTAACGGCCTATTACAATCTATTACAAGATATGGGGTTACCCACGAGAAGTTATAGTTAAAACTGGACTGCTGGGCATGCACGATGGCGATTGCAGAACACAGCTTCTTGTACTGTTTACGCCGCTGTCCACAAAGGGCCAGGTCATTGAGCTGTGCCTAGACCGACCGCGCCATACTTGCATATATACATACATATCTGCCAACGCCCTACTTGGTTGTTTCTTGTCACCCTCTATCCCGGCGCCGACTCGGAGAACGTTTTCTTGTTCCACTTGGCCACGGATGTTATTAAGTTACGATATAAAGTTGAGAGAATGTTTGATGAAAGAATTATGAAGCAGATATGCAATGCGAATGTTGATGGACGCAGGTGCCGAGGAGAGCAAGACGTCACCTACCTTGATCAAATATGCCAGATACTGGCTGATGGGAGAGTCGGGAGTATTCGAAATTGGTGTGCATTTATGAAGAGAGTAATGAATGTGGAAGTGCGGCAGGTCTGTAAGGACAGAGATACTAGGCATTCGTGCGCTTCTGATTACGCCGCAAGGGAACTGACGAGAAGATATATTTGTATGTAATATTTTAAGTTATATCTAAGTTGATTTACTTATACATAATTTTATATGTCCTGTTTATATACAAAAATAACTATGATTCTGTTGTAGAATTCTAATCTGCGTGATAGTCTTCATTTGAATTGATGGAAGTCTTTCTGCGACTACGATTTTCTAATGACGGCAAGTCGGGAACACGCGAATTAATTTTGTAACGAGTCTTTCCAACTTATCTATAAATATTCTTACTCGGATGTATTATGTGTACATGAGTATGGATCTGTAGCTTAGAGTTGCGTTAAAAAAATACACTATGTCTTTTATTTTTCTTCTACAATTTGAAAGGTCACTAAGCGATGCGTTGACCGTTCAATCAAGTTAGGTAGGTCACCTTAAACGTTCAAGAAACCCTAGCTCCATATAATTTATATCTTAGCCGTTTAATTAAGAGGAGGATTAGACGATTCAACAATCTTGGACTACGTTATATCTGTTAAATGGATCGCTTCTTACATTTGGTCGTAATATCGTTTCGCGATTTGTTTAACAATTTCTAGTTAAATCGAGATTGATTTAGATTGGTTTCCAACACTGGCGTGTGGTTATGAAGAGGATGATGAATATAGAAGTAACGCTCTAGGTCTGTAAGTATATTGGTATATTATATATTACGGTTTGGCATTAGGCGTCCTCTGCCTAGTAATTATATTTGAGCATCAATTAGTTCCTTCCAAGTTTATATGATTAGTTTTTTGGTATTAGGTTATTATATGCTTTTAGATACGGGACGGATTGAAGATGAAATTTGTTCGAGATATTAATTTTAAAATATCATTCATTTTTTAAACTTAAGTAATATGTTTAATGAAATTACAAATTACTATTGCCTATTTTACTTTCAACGTTTACAGTTTAGAAAATTGTCATCTATTCTCATATGAATACACTTAAAGGGAGTTCAATTTGCTAGCAATATCCGAACAGTCAATAACTGTCTAAGATCGTAAGAGCTGATGTCGAGAGTTTATATTTTCCTAAGATTGAGATTTTAAAGTTACCTAGACAGTAGTGTTGTATCTGACTTGTCAATTTAGATCTAATATATGTAGAGTATTTTATTAAGAGAGTGTCTAATGTAGATGAAAGCCATCATGTCTGTAAGGTTAGATATATAGGGCATATGGTACTCTCTGCCTTCCCCGTGAACGACCTGGTTTGAAGATGATATGTGTATAATATGAATAATATTTAATATTATTAAGTTATGAAGTAAACATTGACAGGGTTTGTCAGTATTTTTATTGTATATTATTAACTGCCCCGTTGGTCGTGTTGGTTGCAAGTGCGACTACCCTTCGAGAAATTCTGGGTTTTAATCCGCGGTACAACGTGGTTTGTATTCTGGATATGTGCTCGGTGTATGGCAGTGGACTCACCTCCTACTCCATGGTGGGAGGTAAATTTACTTTGTGAAAAGTGGAAATATAATGGCAGAAGTGCTGCCTACTTTGGGGCTAATGTCGTAATTAATTACAATAACTAATCGTTAGCTGGTTCTCTAACGATGTTCAGATGGAGTAAGTAGATTATGTCTCTTCAAGGATTGTCTCTGAGTTTGGTAATATTACTGAGTTTGGTAATTTTAATACACAATATTTAAACAAAGCAATATTTCTTTATTACTCAGTGATACAAATGCAGATACTCCATTAAGCTAGACTCTACCAAGAGCGCTTAGCACAGACTGCGTTCCGTCTTAAGTTTACGCTTGAGCATTTCAAACTCACAGCGAAAACGAGCGAGTTAGATTTAGACGTTTCACAACTGAACTCGAATCCTTTACACAACAAACTGCCAGCTTTATAATAATATATACAGTATAAATAGCCACTATGATATAGGGTATGATAATAATTAAATAGAGTGCGCGTACATTCATTGTTGTCGTGTATCGAGGACTGTGCGATTTATTTAGCGCGCAACTTCATGTATTGTGCTTTTGTGAAGTCCTAATGGAAATGGTCTGTATCGCATCGTTCGCGACGCGGGTCTCGGGTGCTTTCTAATATAATTTATCAGCTATAAAACATGCGGTATAAATATTTAGCATCGCGACAACGTTGTCGCTGAATTTTGTCGTTACATATGGATTTATGAGTCAATTGATATATTTTGTACATACTCGTATTCATGTAATTGGACATTGGTTGTATTTAACGTGACCGGTATTAGGCTAGGTAGCAATGATTTTTAAAGCGGAGTACTTGAGTTTCATTAGGAATAATAATACCAAATTGCACTCCTAAATGTTTGAATCATCATCGTTAGATTGTCTTTCTTACAGACGTATTTAATGATATTTTTTTGGACACGCGTCTAAATTTTTTTATAGTTAGCAGCAGTCTCGCGATTGACTGTTATCTTATCTGATAAAATGCGAGATGCAGCCTACGATGTAGCACAATTGCCTAGAAAGTGTCCATACACTATAGCTTTTAATAATGCCAGGTTATACGATTCGAAGAAAATAGAAGCTTAAATTGAAATTACATATATAGGTTCCCGTCTGGTTAGCTTTACCGAAAGCTACTCATTATGTTACTGAAAGTTAGTCATAATTATATCACCATTTAATGATTGTGTAATATGTGAGCTACTTTAATAGTGTTATTGTAAATTAGTCGTGTTGATCATGCGTTTTACTAATGGCTGGAGATCTGGTAATGAGTCCGGTGCGTGGCAATACATTCACCATCTATTCCATAGTGGGACGTAAACGTGACTGGTGAAAGGTGGGAGTGTACTACACTCCTCTGCCTATCTCTTCGGGTATTACAGGCGTGATGTTACATTTTTTTTTAAATATGTAGATAATCATGTATTCTGTGATGAAGAGTCAGTTTATGGCAACACCGTCACGCTAGGTAAATATGTAAATGGAATGAATTTCATTATACGAGTTTTTTTTATGACACGAGTGTGATACAAAAATTATGTGGCTTATAGCTTTTATGTCAGTAACCGTGGCCGTGAAAATGTTCGTTGGTAAAGGGGACATGATTGTTATATATGAAAAATTTAATACGGATTTTTTGTAGACCTCGTATTGGCTCACTTTTGGTTATACTAAACCTAAGACTAGAACAATAATATCTCTTTATTATAATCAAGATTTGTATTTTTGTACATATTGTATGCTTACGTCTATTTCATGTGTGTTTGTTCGAATATTGTTTAAAAGTATACAACGGTGGTATATTTGCAGATTGAATATCCAGATAAGCGAACAATCAAGCCTATTCAGGGCGGAATAATGAAACCGCTTCAAACGTCACCTCTCCGGAACTACATGATAGTTTAAATAAAAAACCTATATCTATTACAATGTTCCATACACACTATTGATAAAGCTTTAAGTGCACTCGCTGCTTTACTGCTAAGGGGCTACTGCGTACCATCCGATAGTCCTATATATCGCTCACCAATAGATCATCGCCCAGTGTTCTTTTATTCAGTCCAATGAACGCAGCGTTCTTTTATAATTTTACGTATGCAGAAAAATATGGTAGCGAAATTGAAATTCTATGCAAAGTCCCCTCTACGCTATAAATACGTTATCTAACGAGAGCTTGGTTTATTTTTGAAATGCACGTACAATGGATCGAAGCTTTTGTACATTTTTGATATTAACACAAGTGGCGTTTCGTCCATGTTGGTTTATTAAACTAGAAATAGGAAAATAAAATATAAGAGTATGCCATACTTGAACTGTACATTGAAGCTTTCATATATGTATGTGTTAAAATTTCTCTGTTGGATTCTAATGTGCGTTTGTGAATCTGGATATTGTCAAATGTTTAATCTTTAACAAATCCGGTGGGTCGGACAAACTCACGTATATAATTAATGATAAACTTCAGCTTTTACGGAACAGATATTTGAAGCAAAATTTAAAAATATATGATGATAAAAATCAAGATTGAAATATTAACGTGTTCAAAAGAACGGAGACACTTTTAATAGAATGTCACTAACAGTCATTTTTACTAGGAAAAGACTGCGTTTTATTTCCGTGACATACATGATGGGACACATGTAAAATTCTATGTAATACATTTTATGACAAGCAACAAACGATAACTGTTGGAATAAGTAACTAGTGGGGAGCCGTGGCTTGATGAACAGTGTAGTGCGGTCCGTGACGCGTGTGCGGGCAGCGGCCGGCGGTCGAATACGGAAAATGTAAGACGAGGGACAATGGCGCCGTTTATAACAGGCCTCAGTTCAGCCGTCGACTGATTCAGGCCTATGAAGATAATTTCTTTTTTATAATTAACCATCCTGAAATTATCTATGTATATCATTTGTACATAGTAATTATACGTAACGTCACGCCTGTAATCCCCGAAGGGGTAGGCAGAGGAATGCAGAACATACCCACGATTCACCGGTTACGTTTACGTCCCACTATGTAATAGGTGG
>DWEI01003476.1:0-12800 GCA_018245875.1 Mysoria ambigua | reverse complement strand
TCCATGACTATAGACTCGTGCACTTTCTGCCACAAGTGAGCCCTGAAGATTTGAATAAGTGATATCTTCAATGTGGGAATCTTTCCGTGCATGAATATTCCAGTCAAATCCAGTTGTACCTAAGGAAAATTTGTGTTATGTTAAAAGAGGCAGTCGAAGTAAATACATATAAATAAATATATGGCAGCTGCATAAAACTAAAGCTATTGGAATTTTATTTGAGGGCCGAGTTAAAATCTACAGGCGCCCTTTATTAATGGTTCATGCAGAATCTGAATATTGTAACACTTCACCAAAAATTTACTTTCTTACCTGGAAACCGACGTACACGTTGGCTCTGTTGATGGTGGGTGACCACCACAGAGTGAAACGTCGATTGGGGATCTGGTTTAAACCGGAGCGCTGAGCGTTGGTCAGCTTCTTGTACTTCATAGACTCTTCGAAACCTGACGCCTTCTCCCTGGATCGTAAATATCAAAACTGTTTTTAAATGCATTACATATATAAATTTAGTCATGTTTAAGTAAATAACATATGTATGTAATAATACATTTGTTACAAATTAAATCGGCGCATCGATAATTTTTTACAATAAATTGTAACGTCAACTGTAATAATTTTGCTTTATAAATCACGTTAGTCAGTCAATACCACTTCCTATCATAACCAAACATTGAAATGGTATTTATTAATTTTTATGATGGGTCACAGCATACCAAAAGAGACCCTCCCATGTGGGGAAGTAGGTGCCTTTGAATAGTGTGTGCTCCAGGATGCCCTCGACGCCGCCCAGCGCCTGGATCATGTCGGTTCGGTAGTTGTTCAAGTTCCACAGCTTGCCGTCGTGCCGCTGGTGCGTCCACCAGAACGGGTTCTGCTTGAGGACCTGTATGGGGATATACATCATATATACTGGCTTATCTCAGAACATGTCCTATGGTTATTTTTTAGTTACTGTCTGGTTACGTTTACATAGGCACTATGATAGTGGACTTAATGTCACAGAGTGGCAATAAGAAAAACTTTAAAGTTTATTTATGTAAAATTTTATAACCTATTTATAAACAATGTAAAGTATACACAGATATATAACATATACAAAATGAGAATTGAATATACATGTACCTGATACTGCTTAAATTCAGTACGTATACGCCATCCTTTATCGTATGCAAGAGTGTGGCGATCTTTCTGGAACAATGTATTTATCCGGGGGATTCCCCTATCCCAGGAGTCTTCCAAGTCTTCCAGTGTTAGACGTCTGGGAAGAAAATAATAAATGATGACTATAAATAGAAATTACGGGGAAAAATTCTGATATAAGACTAAATAATAATGATAGCGACATTATTAATTAGGGTTTATTAGATCAGATAGCGTAGTCTCAGACGAAGGGCGCTGTGGCTCGCGCGGTCAGCGCGGCCGCAGTCGCCGCCCGCCCCCAGAGCACAGGGACTCTCTGGTTTCAGGACCCCTACGCGGTTCATCATTTCAAATTCGAAAAGTATCATTGCACATATATTTAGCATAACTGTTAGTTACAATATCCCCACCTATTTTGCGCATTGGCTTCCTGCCTCTTGAGCGCGTACTCGGCCCACACTCGCTGCGAGTCCACAAACTCGGCCTCCCACGGCTGTATATAGCGGTACAGGTTGGGTATCAGCTGGTCCTCGTCGTGCGACATGCCGGAGCGGAAGTGCGTTATGCCCACTTCTGTCTGCTTTGACCAGCGGAGATCGGACTACAGAATAAGAAAATATAATATAATTATTTAGTCACGGCGGGTTCCTATGAAGTTGGTACAGAACTTATCCTATCTATACAGATGTTATTATAATAGAATTTATTATAAACAGCTAAAGAGAGTTTATTTTTATTACAAACGTAACGTGATGTAAACGTAACTTCACGCCTGTAATCCGCGAAGAGGTAGGCAGAGGAATGCAAAATACTCCCACGATTCACCAGTTACGTTTTTGTCCCACTATGGAATAGGTGGTGAGCCTATTGCCATGCATCGGGCACATATCCAAACTCCGAACCATAATATAAAAACTAAATTAGAAAGTTTTGTAGTGTTCTACCCGGGAATCGAATCCGGGACATCCTGATCGGCAGTCGCATTTGCAACAAACATGACCAAGGAGGGAGTTTATTTTAGCGAGGATCTTTATTATAATAGGAATGAGTACTATAAAAACAGGCGCAATGAGTAATATTACAATATATCAATAAATAAATTTGTTGATATTACATTTAGGCTTTGGAAATTTATACAATATATAAATATAATTAAATATAATGTAGTTTAGAAAATAAGAACGTTATTAAAGGTTAATATATATATTATTTTACCTGTGGAATCAAAACATGGCCCATGGACAGCATTCCTAGACCGCCCAGCTCCTTGGGCGTGTAGAACACGACGGGCGGGAAACGCGAAGGCATTTTTGAATTGAGACCAATCTTGATACGCGTTTGAATTTTGTTCTCACACTTTACTAGCAAATCCAGTAACTCCTGCGTGTTGACTACTGCTTCGCGGAAGTACGTCATGAGACCTGAGAAGAAAAGTTAATTGCCTTCGATTAAACTATAACCGAGCACATATCGTGAAGTGTTACGCATTTCGACACGAGCCGCACCGATGAGCGCCGTGTTCCACTTGTTGACGATCTTGGTGAAGGTGGTGGAGCCGGACGCCATGAGGATCTGGCGCACGCGGTTGTGGAAGCGCGCCAGCGACTCGTCGTCCACGCGCAGGTAGCACTGCGCCGTGCGCTCCTTCGTCACCTCGTTCTGCAGGTTCCACACGCCGTCGCGGTGCGACAGCTCCTCGTGCTGGCTGCGACACTGCCCCAAGCATTTTGATAACCAAATGTATTTTTCATGCATAAACTTTCTCGGATGATATGACCACACTACATGTCTTTTTTCTTATTTTACATTTGAAATATGTTTGTTAATTTGTTGCATTTAAGATAGTTGATTAAAAATATTAATGACTAGTACGAAATCGAATGATATAATATTGAACAGTGAATAAAATAACATATACAAATTCACCACAAAATCATAAATTAATAAAGACTACTTACTACATATTGCAAAAATTTACCTTAGGTAAAATCCTGCACTCGAATCCAGCCATATTGAACAACAAGTTGGGATTGTCCTTGGAATAGACAGAGACAAAACTGTTTTCCCATTGTATTGTCGTCACAGAGCGCGGCAGACGGTTCTTGATGTCCCAGAAGACTGCGCGGCCGCTGGTGTAGAAATATTTAAATGTAAAAAAGGGATTGTAGAGTTAGGGCGAAAATAATATCATAGTTTCCTTAAGGAAAGTTTCATTATTTAGACTAAACGTAACACAGCTTAGGAATAGCAGAGCTATGGTCGAAACACAAAAAATTTATAAACCAACTTCAGTTTCTAATTCTCAACTAATTCACATCTAATTTCAAACGCAATCCAAATTTATAGAGTATTAAAATGTGAGACACATCTGTAGATTAAGTAGATTGCGGGTATTTCTAAATGTACAAGCTGCTACAGTTGCGGTCTTGCTTGCACAACTTACAGGTTAACGTCA
This sequence comes from Mysoria ambigua, assembly GCA_018245875.1. Taxonomy (NCBI): domain Eukaryota; kingdom Metazoa; phylum Arthropoda; class Insecta; order Lepidoptera; family Hesperiidae; genus Mysoria; species Mysoria ambigua. Next base: position 9,202 of record DWEI01003476.1, on the reverse strand, counting down.
TGCTTCATGAGGCGCATGCGCGCGTCGCGCGGCCAGCACTTCTTGTTGTTGTACCCCACGATGTTCTCGTTGTTGGGGTCGGGGTGCTCCGTTAGGTACCTCTGGATCAGATCCCGAGCTTCTTCTGCCGAGAACCTTGTGATATACAAATATATCGCAATCTTAATATAAACATACATTTACACTTGAACGGAATCTACCTCTATTTAGATTACGCCCCCAAGTGGACCATCTCTTTTGACATTAAAAAATTATCGTAGAATTCTTTACCAACTTTCTTCACGGTACATAAGGTAACCTTACAGTCAGAACCTCGGTGCTTTTATTTATACACTGTCCAGAGATCAAAGTAGCTCAAGACTAGATAAATATTTTAAGGTACACATAATATATCTCACCTGAAGAAAATGTGTATTCTGTCGACATATCGACAGTACAGACGTATAGGATGGGCGATTTCAGCAGCACGATCTTGATAGGAAAGGAAATCATTCGGTAGCTGCGGAGGACCGGCCATCTCGCTGGAGCGCTGCAGACCCAACACCAGCAAGTCCAGAACCAGCCCGTAGTATTGCACTACGAAAGACGCGAACTGAAGACCACGTATGATGCCGTACGAGTTTGTGTGGTTCATGTCCTGCAACAAGAGTTTCTCTGTAACCTTGGTGTGAACGTTTATATATGTGAGGCACTCAATGTCCGGTGGTTAAATCAGATAGCGTAGTCTCAGACGAAGGGCGCTGCGGCTCACGCGGTCAGCGCGGCCGCAGTCGCCGCCCGCCCCCAGAGCACAGGGACTCTCTGGATTCGGGACCCCTACGCGATTCATCATTTCATTGTCACCATTTTACAACTGAACAAAAAATCTTGGAAGCTGTACTCAGATCAAAAAATAAAATTTACAAAATACTCAACAACAAGAAATATACCAAACCTTAATCACATAATTTACGAAAAATCAGCATAGCCCCTACGATACAGGTATATTTATAACATAAACAACGTTGATAAGCTTTCTTTTCGATTTAGATTATCATGAATAAATATAAATTACACGACTCGGAAGTTTCCATGACTGACCTTGTAGTTAATGACCACGTTGTTCTTGGCGGTCATGTAGTCGGCGATGTTGTGGTCCACTATGAGACGGAGCAGCCTGTTGAGCAGCGTGAGGTCTATTTTCTCGTACAGCTTCTCGAATCGGGACTCCAGCAGCACGTTGCACTCGCCCTCGCCCACCTCCCACACATCTTGCAGATTGTTGATACCTGTTCAAATAATTTCCCCTATTTTATTTGTTTCGCTTTTTTGAGTCGATTTATCATGACAAAATTATTATCTCAACCCGATTTAGATCAAATATTAATACTTAATCTGTAGTAGTGTGCCAATAAGTAAGAGGAAAGAAACCATTCTGTTTACTAGCAAATGATACGCGACACGACAAATAATGACAATGAAATTGTTCCAACTTTGCAGATCTTCCCCATTATATCTGCTGATGAACATGCCAAGCACCCAAAGTGAGGTTTGTAACAAGGGGATTGTATGACCATACTGATCTCCTATGCCACAACACACACTTTGGACACCCGCATTGGCTTTCTCTTCGTTCTTCACTGTGTATTATATAAAATAAATAATAACATGTTCCTAATATCAAGCAAGGCGTACATACATGAAATTCAAATTCAATAGAGAGAGAGAGAGAGAGAGAGAGAAAGACTATGAACAATTTAAAAGTTCCACATACCCTGACACCACTTGTACACAAGCAGAGGTGACGGCTCGGTGTCGGCCGGCTTCACCCACGGCGGCAGCAGCCGGCGCTTGTCCGCCTCGTACCACAGGTACTGGTCCAAGTATGCGTCTGTGATCTTTTCCAGTGGCTCCACGTCGTACACCGGCACCAAGTGCGAGTACAGGTCCATGAATTCTATGCCCACCTATTGGACAAACAGTTTTGAATTTAAAAGAAGCAACATTACGCCTGTAATTCCCGAAGAGGTAGGCAGAGAAGTGTAGTATACTTGCACGGTTCACTAGTTATGTCTATATCCCCGCTGTGGAACAGGTTGTGAGTCTATTGACATAATCTATGTTAAAAAAATCCAAAAGTGGCTGATCGGCGATTTGAACCCAAGGTCTCTTTATCGGCAGTCAAATATTCAACAAACACAGCTAACAAGGTAGTTGAATTATACACCAATATCACAATAATTTATATCTCCATCCAAGTCTACTTTGTGTACTTCTACTTTGTCTACTTTTCCAATCAGTGCATTTAAAATCTAAAGTTTGTAAATTTTACATACTGTATTATCCTCTGTGACCTGTGTAATATAACTAGAAACGAAGATAAAACTATGCCATGCACTGTTTCACAAGTCATATATTTTGTGGTGTTATTAAAAAAATATATAATGAAAGTAAGTAATGTGTGACTTTTTATTTGTTAATGTATTAATATTTATTTAAGATATAAGAGTCAAAGAATAAACAAACTATAGAAGTTATTTGTGTAGAACAAAATACTTTTTATACATGCTAATAATTAATGAATATGTTAACTTATAAATATACACTTTTCTATGTTGCAATATGAAAAGAAAATTCCGGCACACCTCTCTGAAAGTCCTTTGTGTGAGCAAATGACGCTTGATTCTGGATAACGCTTCATGAGGATTATCGTATGCCTGTTCAATCAGACCCAACTCCTCCCTCTGGCTTTGGTTCAGCCTGGACTTGACGCTGTACGCCTCTTTGAGCCTTTCTAGAGCCAGGATCAGCAACTTAGTGTCGTGCTTGTAGGAGAGCGGCGGGAACGGTATGGGAGCGAACCGGCGCGACTCCAGCCAGTGCACCGTCGTAGTGTAGATAGCTACAGCTTCCTCGGGCGAGATGTATGGACCATCCTAGAGAGATATTTATGAAATTAAAACAAATATTAACATTTTCGAAGATCCTTAAATGCCAAAGTATATCAGAAGTTCAAATAATGTTGTAGAATGAAAGAAAAAACATGACAATGAACAAATGTCAATAATGAAGACGCAACACAGAAGAAGAAGAAAACAGTTAAGTTATTGAATGTCTTAGTCCTTTTTTAAGGTATAATGATAAGAATGAACATAACATTTTATAACTATAATAATAATAACGAAGACTATGGGATTTAAGTTGATACTAGCTCTATGGCATGCTTGAGGACAGGAATTCTTAGATTACACACAATTATAATGTTAATTTAAATATATTATACAATTTAAAAATTACCTTCAAGTAGTTATGTTGCCTTTCCTGCTCAGCCTTTAAGTACAGCCGAGTGAGCCTGCCCAGGTTCTTCTTGCACACGGTCTTGTCCACGGTCGCGCCGCGCCGGATCCTCTCTCGGTTGTAGTGCGCGGTGTTGGTCCACCAGTCTGCCTTCATCTTCACATATCGTAGGATCATGTTCTCGATCGGTGTCGGGAGACCAGGTACCTGAGTGTGGATAAGGAATCCTTGCAATGTGTGTAATATAAAATGATGTATGTGCTCACCATCTAAGCACAGTCAACATGAAATGTGAGATTATAGATGCCTTTCAATGGACAATAAGAAAAAAATATATCTTGTGATTAATGATGTATAGTAATCTTTAATATTTCCAGTTAAAAAGAATTAGCTTCAAGGTAAATCACCCAGGATTGTAGGTACGTACGTACGTAACTTCACGCCTGTAATCTCCGAAGAGGCAGGCAGAGGAATGCAGTACACTCTCATGTTTCACCAGTTAGTTTACATCCCATTTTGGAATAGATAATGAGCCAATTGCCATGCATCCCAGGATATTTACAACTATACATAAATAAACTAATATACCTTCCATGGAATATTAGCTTTCCAGCACCGCCAAGCTTCCGATAGATGTTGTAGGATGGTCCTGGCCTTATTCTGCTTGATGCCTTCGGGCATCATGTCGACAATGTCGTGCATGACTGAAGCGCGCAGCTCGAGGTCGAAGTGAGATTCCACGCGCTGCTTCGTGACAGTCTTTGCCACACCTACGATTAACAATACACTGATACAACAGTTAAAGATCACAACTTGTGACTAGCTTGTATAATGGATTATGTAGGAAAAATAGAGGACATAATACATATATGTATTATGATGCCACAACATATAAATGTTGTTCTGTATAAAAGAATATGATGAATGTATATTTATTTATATCTTTTCCACTTAGAACCCTCAGAGACCACTTCTGTATGTCAATGGAGGTGTGTCAGAATGACCCAACTCAACATGTAGTGGATATTAAGTTAAACACCTTTGAAAACACTCCTCGACTTAAATCAAATGATTCTACGAGAGTTCCAAACGCGCCCTGGTCTGAGAAGAACTAACAACAAACTCAGCCGTGTATTTTTTTATTGTGATCTCTGTTTCAAAAATGTCCTTACTACAGTATAATACTACAGTACAGTATCTAGTATAAGGACTCCAGAACCTAAAACCCAAATTTTTGGTAGCAATGATGCAGCAGCAAAATCGCATCACAATTATAATTGTCATGAGTTTATCAAGTCATGAAGCCTAGCATGAAAATTTTCAGTCAAATATAAAATTCCTTGCTTTGAGAAACAAATGTTATCCATATGATATTCACAGTCTACGAAGTCTGAGTAAAACTTTACAGAACCTGATTTACTGAAGTATATTTAGTTTAGCATTGTATATTTTTGAATTATTTCTCAATTGTTAATCAAGGTTGAAAGTTAATTGCATAGTGACATTGTGTAATTTGTTAAGTACTTCATCCAAGGAACTATTCATACAAACTTTCATATTACCTTTCGAATGTCTTCCCTCGAATTGTCGAGAAAGCAGATTGCCCAGCCAGCGCTCTAGTAGCGGGGTTATACCGCGCATGAAGAACAACCAGACCCTCCAACCTGGCGCCCAGAATCCACACCCAGGCCCTTTTGATACAGGACCCTAGGAAAAATAGGTTTTGTTAAAGCATATGTCTTTCAAAATGATATTCTTTGCACATCACTGAACATCTTTTACACAAAATTTAATTTAATTTTCATACAGAATACATTTAGTTTCTTCACAAAACACTTTCTATATTGTTTAAAAATCAAATACTTACTCACAAACTGAAAAAGGTAGCAGAGTTAATTTGACTTACAGTATTAAATCTATAGTAGATGAGATGCTTCAAGTCTTTGCACATTCGGATTTGTCTCATCAGTTTATACTTGTATCTGTACATGCCAGTAAGTTGACCAACATGAGCAAATATGTATTGCAAGCCATCAGCCAACTGGAATGAGTCGACATTGTTCAGACGATACTGGACATGAGAGTCCACTATGAGTTTCGTAAGTCGGAGAATTTCACGACACAAGTGAAACGCTGTGAACAAAAAGTAAAAATATATACCAAATATTTTGTAATGTTTATGTAATCTATCTAAGTCATACAAGTAGCTTAACAATGTATGACAAACTTTTTACATTACTTCATATATACAATAATTTAGCAATGATATTTATTAAAATAGGATATGAAAGCCAAGACTAAAATTAGTGGTGCTAAGCTAAGAATGATATATTCTTAAAAAATACCACAACAAAACCTACTAACCATTGCCAAACCGCGACTTCTTTCTTTCCTTAGTAGTGAGTGTCTTCACAGGTTTCAGGTTGAAGTTGTAGTCCAGGTGGAGGTAGTTGAGGTTTTTGCGGTGGATCAATAGGTTCAGCATATTGTAACCCTGTCTGCACACTTGCAGACCAGCCTCCACCCAATCCAAGGTGGTTGTTTGGAAGAACTTAGTTGATTTGAATGAACGGAAGAGATACCTAATGAAAATAATAACTTTTTACTATTTTTTTTATTAAAAACATGTTAACTAAATATAAATTGGCAATATCGTGACCCTAATGTATTTCCTTTCCTTTTTTCTGGAGTGACTTTTAGAAATTACCAACCTCTTCTTCTGTGGTTTTGGCGGTCTGTGTTTAAGAGCGTTCAGCACATAGTATTTGAGAAGTTTCTGGTAGGACACTCGAACCTTGACGGGCTGGCCAGGAGGGCAGTGTTCCTTGTACCAGGTCTTCACTAACGGTACATCAATGGCACGACGTGATCGACCTGATAAAAATATGACGATATTATATTGTAAATGATAATTATGTGAGTTCGAAAAACATAGTGTTTACCGTATTTATAAGGCGAGGTTTAACATCGCAACAGAATAACAAGAGGGTGCAATATTTTATCAAATATTTGTATTGTAGATATTGGTTTCTACAAAGAAGTTGTAGTTATTTCACACATTTCAATCAAATCAACTCTTAAATTGGGCAGATTAGTGACAAAAAACACCAAGATTTTAATAAATACATACCAGAACGCATGTTGAAAGGTCGTGGCGCCCACAGCAGAGCAATGCCGTTAGCCGTGTTATCTGTGTATAACGCTGTTTCCTGCAGGAACGGAGATATATCTTCGGGTAGTAGAAACTCCTCCTCCTCGGGCAATGGATCTAGAGACTTCACGCCGGAGTGCCGATGCGAGATCGGATTGATCAGCGGATCGAAATAGAATGCTGGCAAGTCAGGATCTTCCGTTTTGATGTAGACTACATTGGGAGTGTGATACCTGTGTGTAGAAAGTTAACGTAAACGTAACGTCACGCCTGTTGTCCCAAAAGAGGTAGGCAGAAGAATGTAGAACAGTTAGAAAGTTAACTTCAAAAATTACAAAGATCATGTAACATTATAATTATACATCGTCCATAGCACATTTCAGAGATAGTCAAATTATTTTTCATAAAACTTACCAAGAAAGTTGTACGAAATGTGGTAGATTATTGTACAAGTAGGGGAAAGCGATCCTGTACTCAGTGCGAATTGGTTGTCTAATAATGATCTTGTTGATGTCGTTGAATTCATTCCAATCCTCGTCTCCAGCCGAATTATCTTTCACGAGCGGCTCGAATTTGGGCCCGCCGGGGATCGCCATGTTCAGAGCTTTCGCAGTGAAAAAGCTCTTCGAATCAAACAGATAGAAATAGTTGTCGTCGACCAAATCCGTCAGCAATTGGTTGGCGAGTCGGTACAGCGTCGCCATTTGCGGCAGCGTCAAGCTCCACTTCCTGTATGTTGAGCCGTTCACGTGTCGCGTGCCCAGCAGCGGCTTGTGGTCGTAGAACCACGAAGCGACCGCTGCGTCCTCCTCTGGGTCTAATTCGATCTGGATAGGCTCCAGCGGTTCGACGTCCAAGATGTTGTCAGCGTAATCCAGCGGTGGCTCCTCATCGTCGAACGGCGGGAACCTCATACGTTTGAAGTGTCTACGATCACGCTTCTCTCTACGCATCATAATCCACATGGTGCCCCACTGCGCGATGTACACAGGTTCAATGACCCAGGGGATTTCATTTACAAATGTTATAGCTCCTGTGATGTGGTACAAGACTTTAACGTCCCTTATTTGCTCCCATGGCATCGGCATATTTTCAAGTAATTTCATCACTGCATGTGGCATGTATTTCAGAGCCCCGAGGTAAACACGCTTGTCATGACGGTACTTGCGACTGGTCATATCACCATGATCCCTGATGATCTTTCTTATGTGTTCCGGAGGCATATCTTCCTTCTGTGCATCCACAAAACCGAACTTCCTCTTCTCCGCGAAGCGTTTTGATTGCAGTTGGAGCCATTTTTGGGCTGAGAAAGAAGGATGAAGAAATTACGAATACATCTTGATAACACAAATAAATATACCTGTATGATTTTACTTGTTTACATCATAAATAATAATAAAAGTATAAGGAAGTATCAATACAAAATACCATCAACACATTTGCTACAATATAGCACTTATGATATCAGACTTAAGGACAATTGGAAATATGAAGAATTCACTATAAATATGTCTCATGATAACTTTGGTGAGGCATATTTATGATTTAACATAACATAAAAGCACAGTTATATAAACTAACTGCCTCATTAGTAGTGTTGGTTGCAGGTGCAACTGCCAATTGCGAGGTCCCATGTTAGATTCCCGGGTGGAACACTACCAAATTTTCTAATTTAGATTTTCTAGTAGTGGTTCACAGTCTAGATATGTGCCCAATGCATTGCAAAAGCCTCACCACTTATTCCACAGTGGGATGTAAACGTAACTGTGAATCGTGGGAATGTTCTGCATTCGTGTACCTATCCCTTCGGGGATAACAGGCCGGAAATTACGTTTCCATATAAACTATGGGTATTATAAGATGTCTGCAGTTACAGCTTTCTTCGCTTACAGCTAGGTGAAGAAAAATATCAACTGCATTCTGCTGTACCCCCAGTTATGTAGACACAGCACATAGGTGTTACGCCCTGACAGAGGGGGTTGAGGTTGTATCACAATGCTTACTTATTTACTTCATGTACATAGTATATGCAATCACAATGTGCGTCAATTTTTACATACACACATTCAACAATGAAAAGTGTGCATGATAAACATTTGACATATTATTATTTATGTACCCCTGTTTAATAATTCTAACACATATCTTAGTATTACAATCTTGGATTTACAAGGGGGTGTTGAAGATAGTACAAGATTTTTTTTATTACCTATCCATATTAACAAATATAATTTGTTAAACTGTTATAATTAAGTTACTCTTGTCAACTAACAAAACAGTACATGTCACATGTATTTTACTTATGGTCAGACAAAAAAGTAAAGTTAGGGCAGGACTCATACATATATGTCTGTACCTCATATCTGTACTTTCTATTCTAGTCTATGTACTTTCTATATAATTTATCAGCTGTCTATTTACCATAATACAAATTTCCGTGATATATGGAGATATCCCAATATTTTGTTAAATGTTTCATGATTGTCACTTGTTATCATGAATTAAGCAACTTGATCCACATTTGGTTTTACTCATAAGCAGGCTTCGTTTTTATATTATCATTAATATTATTTTTTAATTAATGCAACTCATAACTAATTAAGTGGTAATATAAATATATATTAAAATATATGTTTTATTTTACCACTGTTATTATTAATAATTATACTGTTATTATTAACACATTATGAGCGGGTGTCCTAGCATGGATACTTGAAATCATTCTAACGCATTCCCAATAATAATACATCAATTCAAACATTATATAAAACATAT
>DWEI01003475.1:0-12801 GCA_018245875.1 Mysoria ambigua | reverse complement strand
TTTTTATCTGTATCTAATACTTCAACATAGGTGTATGTATCAGAGAAAAATGTAATAACATGCGTTTGAAATGTACGTGTTCACAAAACTAAAAATAATTTCATGAGACTTTTTAATGAATGTTGAAATGTGCTACTTGTATTTACGCATTAACCTGGCCAAATGGACCTGTTATTTATGATCTTTAATAGAATTCAAAAGTTTGTTGGTTGGAGTCGCCGAAATATATTTACAAAATAAATAATTGGGTTATGAGCTGAATATTTCTGTTTGAGTGTAATACTACGTATCTACGAGTATATAAGTATGCAACAACAAAAATATAAACTTTATTGTTGATATAACCGCTTTCGATAAGATTCATCAAGATGCAGATCATTTATGGACACAAACCGAAAAGCAGAAGAAATGACCAGACTTGTTGTAGTGAATATTTAAATTACTCGTTCATTATATAGTTTGATTTTATTAAACGTAGTATTAAACCTAGAATTAAACATAGAAGTCTGGTACAAAGCACAACTTAAAATTATTCAGGCAATAACATAGGTTAAAATTATGATAAATAATAGTATAATGGTCTATACATGCTACCTAAAGTTTTCATAAATATAATACGTTTACCACGAGCCTAAATACCGTAAATTTCTAGAACAAAATAAATAATAATGTATTCCGAAGTTCTATAGTTCAACATCATACTGGTATTTGTTAACTTTGCGTAAGTACGCAAAAATTAATGTGAATTCCTAGAAAAAGTCGTCGACGCTTCTAGAACTGTGCAAACAATAATAAAAGCTCTAGTTCCACTTCATATTAGTATTAGTTTTGCGTCTAGAACCGAACATACCCGGGCGAAGTTAAATATTTAGCGCACGGCTCGAAAGTTCTGTCTACGGAATTCGTCGGATTGGATCCCATTGTATTGGTTGGTACCGTTTACTTGAACTCTGTCCCTGTGTAGACGCTCAGACCTGTTTCGTACGTGGAATAAAATATACGACTTGGTAGAAAAATACAATGTATTTTGAAACTTTGCTCGTGATATGCGAACACCGATACATTTTCATCTGTGACAACTTAGCCCATAACACGGACAAGGTTTTTCGTACCCGGTCTGTGTGATATGAAAAATAATGGGCTGTGACCAACACACCCTATTTTACTACTTCAATTACATTTATTCTTCAATTCGTCTGGAAAATATAACATATAAATTGAAACTGCACAACACATCTCTATATACATACATATATCATTTATACATTTCATGAATGTTGAAACTATACTGATGCCAATTATCACGTTCGTCGGCTTTCAACATTCCGTAATACAGGAGTGGTAGAATAATAGAAATAAGCCGAAGGAAAATCTGTATTGCTATTTGCTAAATGCAGCAAATTGATAATGATCAAATATAGCAAATTGATAATGATCAATCATCACCCGATTGCTATTCTAGATATTATTCAAAGACAGTAAGCAATGCTTTAAAATATTTGTGTAAAATGAATATAATTTTGACAATCGCAAATGTATATGTATTATTTTATTATTGAAAAACATCACCGAATAAGGTTTTGGAATGTTTTTCTTTCATTCAGAAACAATACTTCATATAAAGCAATATAGATGCAAACTGATTGGTAACAGTTTTCTGCTTTAGATTGTACATTTAAAATACATTTCTACATGACATGTTAAACAAACCATTACTCATTTATATGTTTTCTACACCATATAAACTTTTAACATTAGTAGGAAAACAATTTTGGCCACACATGTAACTTGGACATACATTGGCTCAAAATTTGCATATGAAACAGTTCAGTACATTAATTGGTTTATTCGGTACCCGCTGCCACTGAGTTAGATGGACTTATGCGAAGTTCCATGACAATTTCAATCTGACCGACTACTGACTTTGACAATAGCGCTGCCGTGCTATTCAGGTACTTTACTTCAAATGAAACCAAGTTATGCTAAGTTATTGCTTAAGTTTTCGATTCAATTCGCATTTGTATTGAATGCAAACGAATTTACGTGGTATTAAGATTTTGCCTTTGTTCCATGACAGTGCTTTTTCGTTGAATGTTTTATCTATTTCTAGTTCATTTTTAACGCCGTCGCGGTCCAACACGAATTATTAAATAGCTTAAAGGTCCACAGTTAATTATATATGTTTATTAATCATTGTCATATTTAATAGTTTTTAACAAGCAATTAAAATATTAAAGTAACGACTCCGAAGGAAATAAAATTGTAGTTCTGTTTCAGACCTGTATGAAGTGTACTAAGATATTACTATAATTGATTAATTAAAATGTATAATGGCAAGAGGTAATTGGAAAAAACTAGATAGCATAGCAACTAACCCAAATTATATTTTAATTAACAGGTTTATAATGGTAACATATCCGATTTCTGGCATACGTACATTGTTATCTTCGTGATAATAATCACATCGATAACGAGGACTCCGTTGGCAGGCGTCAGCTTTATCTAGATTAAATCTTTGTATCGGATAATCTGAGACACAATTAGGAAAAGAAACGAAGCAATTGGATAGGATGTACCCTTAACAATGATTTCATAATAAAATGAACAGAAGCAAAGCGTATGTGTTGAAGTTGATTTGCGTCTTTGGATAATGTCACAAACGAAAACGCTGAGCATTGAAATAAATTAACGGTATTCTTGTCTCTCCCGTGGGACTGATGTCTTCACAAATTTTTGTACAATCGTTTTTAGTTCATCGCAACGAAACCTGAGAACTTCCAACCAACTTTGGCAAATGTAAAATAATAGGAAAGCATAAAAACAATTTGTGACAGTAACTGAGGAAAAAATGTAACGTCAAGCCTGTAATGCCTATCTCAAATGAGTGTATTACACACCCACGTTTTACTGGTTACGATTATATCCCACTATGGAATAGATGGTGAACTTATTACCATGCACGGGACACATACAGACTCCGAGTCACTACTAGGAAATCTTAGAAAAATCTAATAGAGCATGATTCGAGATTTAAATATAGGACCTCTCAACCGAAAGTCGCGCTTGCAACCGACACGACCAACTAGGCGATAATTGATTAATTTCAAATAATTAAAAACATTTCGAGTTCCAGTACATCATAGTGTCTTTGTATTACATAGCATACTAAAGGCCAGTATGATGGAACCCAGTGACGGAAGTGAAGCGAGCTTTTTGGGAGCCTGGGTAAAACATGTTCGAACACGTGCAAACATGCTCAGCGTAATCCGGATTGGGGCCTTGTTCCGGCTGCGTTAAAGCGCGCTGAGCTTTGGTTTGTGTAGTCATTATTTTTCTAACTTTTTTATATATTTATACATAAAAATCAGATCAAAGTATAAAGTACATAAAAGTGTTATTAAACTCCACGGCCCTCGGTGGTCTCCGCCTACCTAAGAATGTATTTAGCTCAATAGTCAAAAATTTAATTAGTCGTATTACATTAATCACATTATCGCTTACATTAGCTTTATATGATTAAGAGAAAAAAATCGAAGCAAAAAAGAGTCCAGTCCAGACCAGTCGCAAAATAATAAACGCCACTCAAAGTGTGTACACAGATACACACACTTAAACTGTGTACACTACACCTAATATACTATATTAGGTGTAGTACACTTACGCATTTTAAGCCCACTGTTCTCCCTATTAAGTGTATCTGTAACTAATGTTACAGGATTAATATCCTGTATTCCAGTAATTACAAATGTTACGAAAATATAATTTTGTTGTCAATTTGTTTATAAGAGATAGATATCCATTGAAATATTAGCAGAGCTGTCATATTGTATAAGTGAAATAGATATTCCGGGCAAAAGCTTAAAGTCCTACCTGGTTATTCCCGAAGGAAATGGAAACGTTTTGGAATGGTATGAGTCTAACTGATATCGGTAGCATACTAGTGCAAGCTTCAGTGTTCTTCTATACTAAAAGAAGTAACTATTTATTTTAACAGCCAATATAATTTGTATTGATGAAGAAAATTGACGCGTGGAAACACCCATTCAGGTAGTAGTTACCTCTAGTAGTTCTCTATACAATGGAACGCACGGTGTGTGGTAACGTTGAGTAGCCTACCTACGTCAACGGCTAAACATTTATGAAGTCTGTTAGACCCGTGTATGACCCTTGGCCCTTTTCATTGTCAGAAGACATCTGTAGCTAACAGTGAAACGATCAAAAGAACTATTCGTAATAATTACGTTGATGTGGAAAATAATTATGTCGATTTATTTGGTAGTCCACGTATGTTCACGCACCTGTCAAAAGCGTTTCCGTTCTATGAAAATTTCATTAAACTTTTGGCCCCAGGATAGCATGGTTCTATGACATGCGTTTGAGGGTTCTGGTAACTTCTGATAACTGTCTGTTCATAGCATGAAAAGGCGACACGTGTACAGTACTCACAATTAATATTATGTTCGTGTTTTGCCTCTGAGTTATCACATAGTTGATGTATTGAGTACTCGCGAAATACATATAATCTGTGATAATGTATGTAGTAAATTTTATGGAACTGAGATAGACTTAAAGCAGTTTTATTAATCTTAAGTTCGTTGATGTAGTATTTTTGATACTAAACATGATTTACATATTACGAGTAAATAGTTTTTGTTATTCCCACTTTATTATATTTCGCTGCCAGTTGATATTTCTTCTTCTATCATTAAGAGCTTGTTAACTATTTCTTATATGGGAAACACTCCCCTTTTCAAGCTTTGTAGTTGAGGTTCCCTTATCATTGATCCCGTAGCCTAAAGGTAGATAAAAGAGTACAGTTACCCGTAAATAAAAAAATAAAATTTAAACTAATTGTTCAACGATCTGTCAGTTGTGGCATCAAATTATTTCGTTTTTGGTCTTTTAGGTTGATTATTAATTGTTATTTACCATGCTTTATTGTTATTTGCTTTTTATTTGTTTTTTTGTTTATTAAGTGTATTTTCTATTGTACATCTATCTCTTTGTATTATTTCACGATCTCACACCTTGGCATATCACCTTCTCTTTTATGTCGTACAAATTCGTTAAAACCGTTTCGCAACGCATTCTTGACACTTTGAAACAACTATCATTAGTGATTTGAAACGTAAACTGTGTCATCATTATAGTTACATTCGAACGAATGTTATTTTAATGACGTTTGCGACTAAGTTTTATCTGACACAATCTATTTCTGAAAACGTTTCAAAGGGAACAGAACCGTTTTTTATGTAACTTTCGATGTTGAATATCTTTGACATTTTCAATTTTCATCATAATTATCGCCCACAATTCTTTCATATTTTCGCTAATGAATATGAATCTCTTGTCAAAATATTTTTTTTACTTTGGTCTACTGTACTAAATATTTATAAAACGGAAAATATCAACATTGAAATATGACATGTCTATTAGAACGTGTAACACTTGTGAATGTCCTAACATTTTTGCTTGTAATAAATATGTAACCATTTTCTATTACGTATGGAAAATGTAATATGTGTGTCCACTATTCTTGATTTCATATTTAAGTCATTGTCAGTATGTATATTTCTTTTGTCCCATACATTTGATCGACGAATTCTCCAGTAGGTAATCCGTAGCTCCAGTCATCCGCATTAAAACATTGTGCAATGTATTCCAAGCGTAACGTATGTGATTCATCTTCAGCAACGGGATAGCGCAAGATTTGTCGTCTCATCCATGTCTTAGCCTTTCTCGAAATTGCCTCGTTTACTAGTTACCATATAAATAGTCATCCTTATTAGCGCTTATTTTTAAATATGCAGTTGCACGCCTATGGAGTTTAGTTCGCCGCTTCTCCATAGCGAGGCATTTTTCGAAGCAGAGATACTTTCATTTTGACACACAAAAATTTTAATTTGGTCATTCCGGTTCCTATGTGGATCGAAAATATAACGAATACTTTATGCTTCATTGGTCATTGACCAGGTACGCTGAGTATGATTTCTAAGCCGGGAAAAGTGAGTTCGCTTCCAACTAGCAATAAGTTTTTATCATGAGTATATGTTTACATATGCGAGTGCAATAAAATCTATATAACACTAACACATCAGATCTGTTTACTAATTACTTGTACGTGATCATTAGAACCAGTTAAAAATAAATTACATTAATTGTACACTGTTATACGCTGAAAGAGCAATGAAAGTTATCGAATTCGTTGTAGGTTCAATTTCAGCAAAACACAGTTTCCAATTAATAACCGTTTCATATAACGAAACATCAGCGAAAGAGTATAAATGCAAAGCTTTTCATATCGTACAGTTAGCGCTTAATCCGTTCATTTTGTATAATCATCTAAACGCACTCTGATGATAAGCAGCATCGCAATTATCAATATTTGCGTATTCACGCAAACGCTTTTGAACATATTACTATATGCTATCTTGCATAATATGCCGCGTATGGATTTGAAAAATGCATTACTGTAATTAAAGTACACAAGATATTTTTATAGATGAAACTTTGAAAATAATCTATCGTTAATTTTCACGTACTGTTGAGAAATAGTAGTAGTGCAACTAATAGAAGTAATTGGTGCTGGTTTTCACGTTGCTTCATCCATACGATTTAAACAGAAAACAAAACCATATAACGACTTACGCAAGTATGAATGGCAGAGTCAGTAGATATAGATCTGAAAGAATATAACATACATCAAAAATAATGTTGTAAAGAGACTCTACTTGTTTTTTGTATATTTGTTTGTAAAGGATAAACTTAAAAACTACTTAACTGATTTTATAAAGTACACCACCTATCGAAATATACATTATTAGCTAGTAATCAGGAGTGTATTAAATTTTAAACAAGTTAGTGATTTCTATAAAAATTGCAACAAGTTAAGCCGAGGTATCAAAAATTTGCATATTAAAGTCATTGTTTGAGCGCCATCTAGCGAAGCGGCACTGGATGAGGCTAGCACAACGATCTGAAGTTGGCTGCGTGCTGCCACGTCACGGGCTGTTGGTGAGGGGTCGTCAAGCAACGGCTCCTCACCTACTTCATTACTAATTATTTTTTACTTTCATTCTTTACGTTACTAATTACTTTTTACTTTCATTTTATTTTTTTCACTTAAGGTAAGAATATAAAGCCTATACTCTTATTTTGCGAATTTTTTTTTAAATCACTATACAAACATTTGGTCAAGTCCGATTACATGCAAATAGTAAACCAACGGTCATTTAAATTTTTTTATGGCATTAAAATGTTAAAATTGCATCAATTTCCTTAAAAGCGGCACAATGTTCATCCTTAATGTGGAATAACTTGTAAGCTCAATTGTGTGTAATGAAGAGTGGAACAAATTGTGTGGCTAAAACGGAATGAGCCTTCGAACTCGAAATATGTCTTTCCTGAAACAAATGGTTCTGTCACATTTGAAATTCACATGCGGTAGTTGTTTGCGGAACGGTCGTGGTATCGTGGGAGCGCAAAACTATTGTGTTTTGTGTAAAGAATATCATAGAGAGATGTATAATGTATTTATTGTTTACTTATCTTTTACATTATTATATTTTACATTACTAACTATAACAATTTTAGAGTGCTTTACGTTTGGTATAAATAATATATTGCTAAATTAATGACAAGTTGTTATGGGTTGGGTTTCAACATCCTGCTGAGAGAACTTATGTCGCGACCCTGGCAGGCAACATCTTGATACGAATATGCGATATAAAATTGGATAATATTATCAGCAGCAACGGTGAATACAAGGATTTTGAGGAACGTTAGCGTTGTCTTGACATTTTGAAAAATGCGTGCGGTCTGCTAACCGAAATTGGCTCGGCGTAGCAGACTGTGACCTGAACCGGCCTCATTCAGGGTAATTTTGTCTCCAACGGTAGAACTTAAGAGCTCAGTCAGATAGAGATGAGTAATATTAAAAATAACATGGTAGTTGAAATATATTTTCGTGTTTAATTTAACACTATTATCTATAACCTACAACATTTTAAAGCTAAACTTTGTGTATAAATTATCAACGTACAAGGATATATTTATCTGAAAATGCATGAGTTTATTTCTCACTGCACCAGTGCTCCTTTTATTGTAATTTCACTCATTTAGTAGCTATGTACACAGCTGAATCATTATATTTTTAAACGTAACTTCATGCCTGTAGTCCCCGAAAAGTTAGGCAGAGGAATGCAGTACATTCTCACGATTCACCGGTTACGTTTACGTCCCACTATAACCATGCATCGGGCACATATCCAGACTCCGAAACACTACTAGATAATCTAAATTTGAAAATTTTGCAGTGTTCGACCCGGGAATCGAAACCTCGACCTCCCGATCGGCAGTCGCACCCGCAACCAACACGACCAACGAGGCAGTCAATTTTTCAGGCAGGCAGGCGAGGCAGTCATATTTTTTAAAATATGCAATAAATATGCAATATTTTTATTGTTACATGTATTATTACATGTTTATTATTATATTATATGTTTATTATGTATTATATTATATGTAATATACCTGGTTACCATACCACAAACTCTCTCGACGCTTATTTTGGGACAAGGTGACCATGTGTGGAGATGTCCCAAGATCCCAAGACTACATGTTAGTAAAATGTCATTACATAACACACTTTAATGCTGCATATTATAATAGCATTCACAAAATGCCATTGACGGAACACAAATTCTGCAATTCCACGGAACTACCAACTGCAAACTCAATTAGACAAAGATAACTTTAATGGTCAAACGTTTGAGTTAATATGCATTTTGCTTGAAACAATCAGTTGTGTTCAATTTAAAATTCTGATGCAGTGTGTTCGGGGAACGGGTGCGATGCTGTGAAACAGCATAAGTGTAGCCTTCGTTAAAATAGTAACATGTAACAAATAATATTTTAACGATTAAATGGTTTTTAACCGTGAAATGCGAGCACTATATTAATATACAAGAATTTCGCTTCCTTGTTCATATAAAAAGATGTTAATGTAACTGTAAAATGATTTGTATATAATATTCGAAATATTAATCGAATCTTACCATTAATTGTACTACCTGAGAAGTGATTTTATTACTTAGTAAAATAAAGGTGACTTGATTTCATACTGAACATATTTATAAATATATTTTGTTGCAAAATAATTTAAAGACCTAATATAAAAAATATTATACTATCGAGATATTTTAATTTGAATCCCTCGTGATTAATTTGCAATTGAGCCACATCGTTGCATGGATTAACTTAGTTAACAACACCACAAAATTTCTACCGTCCTCTTCAAGTATTGCAACATTACCTTAATTGGTCACGATAGGTTTATGCTAGAGAAATATGCAACTACGTATCTCGTATAATATAGTGCAAATGAGAACGAAACACAACAATACGCTTTTGTTTCCAGCCGTGATCTGTAGCGGAAAAAGTCGACGGTTTTTTCGAAGATTAGCCATTAACGTGAAAACTCCATTGTGCAGGCAGGATAGCAAGTTTTAGGCAGACTATGTACTATTTGGCAAAATAATGCAGCTTTTGTCAATGAAAATATCACGAACGAGTGTTAAAAAAGGCTAAAACTCCCTAACATACGAGTAGATACGAGTATATACGAGTATATACATGCTACTGTCTATTTATTGCCTTCGTGATTATTTAGTAATTGAATATTTATTTACTACATATTTACTACAATAAATTATGGTCACAGGACTTTCTACTTTCTATTTCCTTATTACGTATTTAAAAGTTCTAAATAGGAAAATAGGCACAAAAACGGAACAATTTATTTATTTTAATATTAAACAGGAATGTCAAAAAATACTTTCCATAAAAATCTTGCAGCCTTACCAACAAATAAGAAATTCTGGTGCATCGTAATGTAAAATTTCGCTCAAACTGCTGAAAACTTACAAACTTCCCACGGAAGCGAAACGCCAACCGACGCACGAGTGCATGCGGCAGACGTAATGCGCGATCGTTTATATATTAATATCGTTTGTATAGAACGGGTGACTAGCACAATGTACGTTACGTTTTATAATAACGGAAAATACACGGCTTCAGTTCGCAATGTCTTCGATAAGTTTCTGTGATAACACACCTGAACGTAAAAGGAAATGTATTGATAAGAGCACACTCCGAACCATAGCGAACACAAGCGGATCACCGGTGGAAAATTAAGGCAAAATTATACGCGAAATTCTAAACATTTAGAATCGAACATTGAAATTTTCATGTAGATACTGTACTGTACTGAATATTTCATGTACTTAACATGATTATACGTACAATAATGTTGTATGATCATGTTCCAGTTTCGAAACTATAGTGCGCTTTATGGCCATTGTATCTTACTTATGTGTGTATCTTACGTATGTACTAGTGCGGAAATATGTCTCAATTAAACCGACTGACCGAATTACCGAACTTAGGCAACGTTTTCCGTCTTTGACTAAGATCCGATGTTACAGGTGACTTATTGCTCTATACAAAGACAATTGTGAATTTAATATAATAATTTAATTAGTCGAGTTCTTTTGATAATTTATAATTAACAAAATATGACATTACGCGGATAAGAGGATATCTTAATAAAATATGAAAATATCAAAAAAAATTATTAGAAAATTATTATCACCAAACATAAAGTAAAATTAAGAGTGTAATAAAGTAATTGAATGTGTCAACGGAACGAAATGAAATGTTTTTTTATGAAAACACCAATACGTTGTCAACAATAAATATAACATATTGAATTATAATTATAATAAATTAGCTATTAGCTATATATTTGGCACCCTGTGCCCTCTGCCTACCCCGTAAGGGACCTGGCGTTAAAATATGAATGTATGTATGTATGAAGCTATAGGTTCTGACGCATAGAATACTAATTAAGTTAGAAACTTGTAAACGGCCTCACTCACGTGGTTCACGTGTGGCTCCATACGAGCTCTCGAAAATACACGTGCCTTATAACGTGACTTATAAAATACATATAAGACTACGTACATTAAAACAATTTGTATATAAAATTTATTAAAATATATTTATCCATCCAAGCTCATATAGAACTTGACTTCTAGCTAAAATTGGGCTAATATGTGTTAGATTAATTTGATGTTGTTATTTCATTTAAACTTTAATGAAATGTTTAATTTAATACTGCTTTATACTTGCTCAAAGTTATTTCAACATCAATATTAAAAATTCAGTGACAGCTATTGAAAGTATCCTAGTGTTCCTACAGATGAACTATGAAAGTGCTCATTTATTATTAGTGTCTCCAAAGCTTATAAGGTAATTTTTACCGACTCAGAAGAAATCGAATAAGCATTGGGGTTGATCAATAATCCTGTTTTGTTTTCTACATGCCTATTACAATTCCCAAAGGAGCAGACCCGTATTTGGAATTCAAATATTTACCCTCTAAGCCACGGGGCGAGGGAACAAGACGTACACGAGCATTGTACATCCCTATGGTGGTTCACTGTCAGTATTATTTAAATGCAATACTTTATTCAGACTGAGCATTAATAGGGTTGGCATTTGTATTTTTATCTCAGTAAAGGCGAGGTTGAACTTTGAAAATCAACAATACCACGCTAAAATTGATTCAACTTTAAAAGTAATTTATTCCGGAACTTCGAAACTGATATCTGCGAGATATTATAAGAGTTGTTTTATGTAAGAACAATTTTAAATCAAAAAGGATAAGTGAAATGGCATTAAAAATTGAATTTATTCATTAACAATCTGTTCATGCCGGGTCGGAACCCGTACCGGTATAGGGTGGCATAAAAGTCTTTAAATCCTTCGTTGGCAGGTTACTGCCTAGGCATAATTAAATGCCCTAGCCAACTATGGTCAGTAGCTTATGGGATTCCCCAACCCGCATGTCTAGCGTGGGAATTATGAGCAAAACCAGAAAGGGATTATGTCCAGCAGTGGACTGCAATAAATTGATGATGATGAAATATGAGCTCATAATTCCTCAAAGTGCAAGATAAGCGACAGCCCTAATCCTAAATAAGGCCACATAGTTCTGCATCTCAATTCCCTGTAGAGGAAACAGCATTTGGAAGTCAAGTGTGAATCTACGTTTACCGTGCAAGCTTTGCGGGAAATGCATCTACGAGTACATCTGTCTGAGCACAATTAGAATATTACTTATCCAAAGTAGGACTGTTGAAATATTTAATAAGCGTGAATGTTTAGTAGTGAACTTACCCACAGAAGCTTTGTTAACAAGTAAAACCAATTACTTAACGTATCTTTTTAATGTAAAATAAACCTTAACAACTTTATAAAAATGATTTTATCACGAGTTGTAATAATGTGTGAGTTAAGAAATTTTAAAATATTTCCCAGATTATGTTAGTCACCCAAACATCAATCGATAGTAGATATTATTCTGATAAAAAAATCAAATTCTATGTAACAAATAATCGTTCTCGTATACCTAATTTTCTTTTAAGTATTCGTATTTCTTTACTCTTGTGAAAGCTTCCTTAATCATTTTTACGAAATCAAGCGTAAGCCCGATTCTAAGTCGGAAGTACATTTATGGCAGGAATTTCTGTCGAGTGTCGAACCCATCTTAAATTGACGTTACACAATGAATGAAATGAGGATTTTATCAATTTGGAGCTGTCTTGGACTTTATTAATGTGTGTTTCCGATGTCAGGTAAAATTTAGAGATATTCAACATTGGACCTTGGATCTAGGTATTGATTGTTCAATGATAGTCCCGGTGGTCTCTAGACCGATATTTGCTATATCCATATAAA
>DWEI01003474.1:0-12802 GCA_018245875.1 Mysoria ambigua | reverse complement strand
CGGAGGCTTCTGACTCCCCCATCAGCCAATATTTGGCCTATTCCATCTAGATAGGTGAGTCTTGGCCTCCCTCGGCAAAAAATAGTTTTTAAAATAAATGGAAAAATAGTTTTCCAATTATGAAAATAAATTGTGTACGTAACTTCAGATCTGTAATCCCCGAAGAGGTAGGCAGAGAAATGCAAAACACTCCCACCTATGTGGTAAAGAAAATATTTTGGCGATTAATTGGAACCGTTCTCAAAGTTAACACTATTTATATATAAAATTTCAGGTTTTGGGTATTTTTGGTTCTGATTTACTTTCGCCATTATTATACATTTCATAGGTACTCTTGTAGGATGCTTCAAAAGAATTGTATATACATATACTATATGTATTACATAAAAATATTATTCCAATATTTCAGCTTACTGGATATATTAATTATATAGCGGCGAATGACATAATAGCCGCTGAAGCACGAGAGCCTTTGTCGGTTTAATGAGTACACAGACTACAATTCACCTTTATACGTATAAAAATTAATTGTATTATGATATAAAATATAACAGTAATTGGGGCAATATTTGCTGTATAAAAAAGTTTATAACGAAATAATCTTATATTATTATTTTACCCATTCCTAAGGGGTTAAAAGTAATAAAACAAATGTGTGAGCGTAAACAAAATGTTGAGAAATAATGTGATACGGCATATTTTTTTAAAAATTACTGTTACACCAAAAATTTTTTTAGAATAAAATATTCCGCTCAGATATTATTTTACTCTTCGTACAGCAGCGACCCCAAATCAAAATTTAATAAATCAACTATCCACCTAGCTAGCTGAACCTTTTTTAGACGAGCAAGTATTTTTCATTTCATGCTTTATTCTATAGTAACTCCGAATAGGTTCCAATAAATTATAAAAAGTTTAGTAGAAAATATTGGCACTTAATGAAGTAACTAATCGATGAGTAGAGAAAATTAAGGTAGACATTGGAACAATACTTAGTATATATTTGAATTTTAGAATAAATAAGTCACTGTTCTGATTTTTCACTAATAATGTTTATAGAAAACTCAAGCTCATTACAGACTTTTAAACAAATTAAGCTTGTTTACTCATGTGTAATTATATCTAGAAATCTCCATATGTTTATCAAACATATCTTGTAATTTCTATTGCTACACAAAATTTTCTTTATTACCAAATCTTCTCACAAATGGTCAATTTGTAGCTCAGCGAGAATTAAATACTAAATACAATGTTTTACAGCAAAATTTAATATATACGTATGTAACATTTACAGAAAATATTTTAATTATAACTATTAATCCAATAATTATACATAAATTACCCCGTAGCGCTACGTCAAGTTAAAAAATTCTTTTATCTTAAAAGCTATTCGTTCGTGTCTTAGATTAAATCACCTTGTTTAATAAAGACTTCAAGAGACATCTACAGTGTTCAACGGAGCCGCTAATTGTACAGTGGCGAGTTATACGATGCCCTCTGAGGTCCAAGGGCTATTGTCTGGTTAATGAATAGCAATTGCCACTCCAGCCTTCTATTATCTGACATTCAAGATGGCGATCAGACGCCCTTAATAGAGGTGGTCAAGTGATTGAAGATGGGAATATTTTACGATTAAGGCTTGTCTGACGATTGATTACTGTTGGGAGACTCTCTTAAACTTATCCCCCGAGTATCTAGTAGTACTTATGATTCTATTAAATAGATTTTCTTTTTTTTTTTTTTAATTTTAAAAATACTTTTTTTTATTTTAAATTACTTTCCACGGTGCTTTCAATCAAATCCACTTTGCTACGACGTGATTGTAAAAGAGGCGCCTGAACATATCAAAGCACAAAAGACCCAAAATAATAGCCTTTTATCAAGGAGTTTACAAGGGCCATAGGACCTAAGTGGGGCGAAAACATCCCTTATTTAACTTCAAGGGTTAAAACCTTTGTTGGTCGTCAGTCTTCGGGTTGTCGAGTCCTCGGGTACTTACACTACGCTAAGTATTTTTTAATTTATTCCGTAAATTGAAACGACCAGCAATTTCTCAAAACCAATTCCGAATCGCTACGAGGTCACGTTTTTTTATAATCTAACCAAAATGTTTACTAGAATATGTTCAATATTGTAAAATAATTGTCCGAACCGTACGTAATGGAAACAAAATTCAATTATTGAAGGTAGTCCAAGAGTATAATATAAAAGTGGTCAAGATTTCAAGCAATGAAATTACCGAAAATTCGTACATATAATTCGAGAACAAAATATGCCAATGAATAAACAGGCTTTTAATTACGCGTCCCAATTAAATAGGTATATACGGGACACCCTCGTCTGCGAATTACATAGTTGAATCATATGGAAAACTATAACAAAAGAGACAAGCTAGGAAGTTGGGATGATTTTGATTGTAATTACTAAACTAGTTGTAGCAAATATTTTTTTTTGCATATTACTTTATTTACGAACACGCGATAAGCTAAGAAAACCATCAAATATACAAGAATAGTAACAGGAATTAATGTTTCCATTAAATTTTATGTCATTACAGTTAAAACTAACAGGTTTCGTTATAATCGTCGACCTTTTATAGCTCCATTGTCGGATATATAGGTCTTATCTTAACAAAGATGAGTGGACTTCACATACCTCAAAGAACATCATGATGTATTTTAAATTATAATAGTATGCATCCTTATATCCTTACTATGGTTTGTTTAGCAATAACAAGAACAATTGAGTAAAAAAATGTTATACCTTTTAAGAAAATTATTTTATGCCGTATGTTATACGGCATAAAATACTTTGTCTCTGACTTGATAATACTTAGTATAAAACAACATGTTGGTCCGTAAACTACATTAAAATAAACACCGTATCTTATATATTCGTACCTATTTACCAAAGTATTCCCTTCCCAGAGATGTTAATATCAAGAGCAGAAATAACCTTCTAATGCTTAAGTAATTAGAAACTGACCGTTCCTTAGAGACAACAGGCAAATGAAAATTATTCTCGCCATATCGCTTTGTTTGTGATACGAATTTAATAACGTAATAGGTAACGCTGAATACAAATACCGTTATAATAAACACATATACTAATACATATTGTAATAATAGACGATGTCAATGTAGTTCACATGGACTGCATTGACGTCATCTATTATTACCGTTATATCGGCATTAGCTACGGGTCTCGTCAGTATTTGACAGTTGATAGAATTTCAAGGACCTTTTATCTAAAGGCTAAATTCCAATAGATCAAAGCATTATTGTATTGAAGAATTGACATTGAATTTGCTCCAAACATACACTTAACTTATACTTTTGTCAACGAAGAGCATTATGCTAAATCAATTTGTAAGCTAGCATATTTTACATATTGTTACTATAAAAGTCATAAAAGTATTCCAAAATACAGCATATACACAGGTGTTGCGCAAGGTACTATTTTAGGTCTCTTGTACTTTAATAGAAAAAAGATAGTATCAAAGACCAATGCATAATTGTGTATAATATCGGAATCGTTAAATCGATATTGGCCGACATCACAACGATGCAACCATTCGTCTATGCAGCTTGGTTTGCGTGTCACACGCTACATAAACCTATCACAGCCAAAATGCTCTCTAAATCTATTGGCTGTACATTGAAATACACAATGTAATCTATCCAGAATAAAGTTGAATATCGTTCACCAAAGTTCGGACTATAAAACTTTTCGTTTCTATCCAACACAGTCTTATCAAGTTACTAGTACATTTCGCAAGTACCGAAGGAGAAGTCAGCGAAGGTGAGTCACCAGATATCGGATGGAGGTTTCTATTTCGTGTTGTTGATTTTAAATTAGTGTTTTATCATGCTGTCGTTATCTATTTAACGTTAGGTACACGTAGACTTTTAAATTACTATTTCAAGGTAGGACAGGTGCTGGCGCTTTTATGTATATTATGATTTTGTTAGAAATTGTGTGCATTTTTTATTTTACAGCGTCAATCAAATTGGAATACGAAAATTCTCACAAAATCTTTAAACTACATATAATATGTTAAATTTCAATTTTTAAATAAATAAATACCATTTAAGACGTCAATTAAAAATGGAATCATTATATAAATGTAAAGAGGCAAAACTACATTGTACATCTCTTAAAGTAATTCGCTATTCCAACAGCCTATCTTGAAATAATAAAAACAAATACCTAATTAAAAAGTCCCATCGAAACTTAAGCAGGAGCACCTCGAACAAAATCATCATACTCGTATTTGTGGGTCTCAAATCAAAGTCATTCAAAGTAAAGGGCTTTGTTCAGCCAATCGTGATAATTAATTACATTCCGATAAGGAGACCCTTTCGTTAACAACCATTTCACTTTATGTTAATTCTGCTTTTGACTGGACTTTGGCGTTTTCACTGAATTCTATTTCATTTGGTAATCACACCTCATTTAGGTATAATCGTGTAATTAGGAAATAGGTGAAAGGAAATTTATTAGAAAATTAAAAAGTAAGTACTAATGAAATTACACTTTTGAATGAACCCCCGAAAAAGTGTGTTCGTATACTCGTATTCCTCTGTGAAGCAACTATTAAAATCTGAACCTAAATCCAGTATAATCCAGTATATTTGAACCTAAATCCAGTATACTAAATATATTTGGGCCATTTTATAATCGCACTTGCAACCATCACGACTAACTAGTCCATCAAGAAATTTACATTATCTTCCATGTTATTTTCCTTTTTATATAAAAGGACTATTATAACGCGCAGTTGTACATAAACAATGTGAACGTGTATTGTAAAATGAAAAGGTACTGCATTTTACAGGGGATGTACTTCATTGGTGGGAAAATAAAAAGAAAACAGAATAAAATAAGCATAATTTCATAAAACTTCGACAGGTGAGTGCGAAAGAAGCTTCCATTAGGCAGATTCAATTTCTCCGAATCGTCCTCCGCGCCGCGAGGAACGAATTCGTTACATCCATCGTATTGCCACTTCATTATCCTGTCCACTTCAACCTGTAACCGGTCAGCTAATTGTACTGCGCTCTAATTGAGTATAATTGGAACGTGCCACATACGTTTTGTACGTTCCGTTAGATACCATCAGAAAACGAACCAATATCATAAATTGAGTAGATACTCCCAGCGAAAATTGGTCGAAAACTTTGCAATACCCCAGCTTGTTATTAACGTTTATCCAATTATAAACAACGGAGCTTCTCGATGTTTGATTGATTTTGTAGCTGTATTTGAGTGTAGGGTAAAAGTTGCGGTTTTGAAATTCGCGATTTAAATCGGCATACGGCCAGGAGACAAATGCACTAGAGAAGTGGTTTATTAATACGAACACAGACTTCAAAATCACATACGTAAAAACGTGTATTTTTGTTGCTGTTAGCTAAATTGTTATAATTTATTGATTATTTCTTTGAACATGAGAGTAACTAATCTAATTATTTACATTTAAGCGAAAATGCCAATTGTTACCCGCATTAGTGTGTATGTCAGTAACTGAGATTGTGTTTTAAATGCTATATCTCGTATGATTCACACAAAGAAGAAAACTATAATAATATATCAATTTTCAATTATTTATTTCATCATTTTTGAGGGTAATTAGCAAAATATTTAAATACGCAGTGTTGTTATTATCGCTAGCAGGTCCAATACTTTGTCGTAATAAATAGCTAGGATTATATGTCAATTATGAAATATTGCCAGTTAAGTCTTGCAAAGGGGCAACAGTTGATAAAATTGAATGTAGGTAGGGAGCAAAAATTTTGAATAATCCCTTGGAAATTAAAACATAATCCCTCGTGGTCGCCATACTCTTTCCCACTGATAACAGGACATATCTACCGATTGTATATGTATACATATTGAAATATTCCAGTTTTATTTACTGTAAGAGCTTTAGAAGTACTTTTAGTAAACTGGAATGGCTTAAAATTTGAAGAATAATAATTTGGAAAGACGTAACTTGTAGTCTGGGTTAAACGTAACTTCACGCCTGTAATACCTGAAGGGGTAGGCAGAGGAATTCAGATCAGTCCCACGATCCACCAGTGACGTTTACATCCTTCTATGGAATAGGTGGTGAGCCTATAGCCATACATCGGGCACATATCCAGACTCCGAACGACTACTAGAAAATCTAAATTAGAAAATTTTGTAGTGTTCGACACGGGAATCGAACGCGGGACACGACCGACAGGGCAGTCTGAATTGTTATCCAGTATATGGATATAGGCAATAAACTGGACAAAATTATTCCATGGTGAAACATAATATAAATTGGTGAAAGTTGGAAATGTACTTACCTACCTCTGTAACAATTACAGGTGTTAAGTTACCTGTCACATTTGTTGATTTAAACTATGCCATTTTTTATCATGGGATATCTCCACACACGGCCACCTGATCCCAAAGTAATCGTCGAGTGAACTTGCGGTATGGTAACTAGACTGGTGATTAACTACATATATACACATAAATATATACTGAAATAGTTATTTCTTTTACACCCAGACAGAACAAATATTTGTGTTCGCCACGTACATATTTATCCTAGGTGGGACCCAAGCCCACGACCCCCTGGCGCATCTGTCAGGTTCACTAACCTCTGCACCAATGGGCATATTGCTTTCATCTAAAGATGTTTGCAACAGTAATATAACATTATAGGCAGTGTTTAAAGACACCTGTTAAAAACGTACAGATATAATACGACAATTTGAATGTCACACAGGTAAATTTATAGAAATGTAACTTTGTCGTACCGCTTGTAAAGTTAACTAACGGAGTGACGTCACTCCCGCGCCGGGACACTTCGAGATTGAAGTCTGAATAATAAATGCCGGTCCAATTTTGAGATATGACATGATAATTTACTAATTGGTTTTTTTGGGGATCTCGTTTCACGTTTCCAACGATGATATAAAATATTAGATAAAAGCCAAGTTAATTAGAATGAATGGAAACGAGAAATTGTCAGTTTTGCTTAAATTTAAACATTTTGTGTCTAATCAACTTCATACCAATCTTTATTTACATAAATCTTGTGAGAATTTAATTTCTCCATGTGTTAAACAGAAAATAAAACACGTAAATATAAATATGATTTAACATGTGTAACATTTTACTATACAATACATCAGACTTGAGGTAAAATCTTTTGAGGTATACGAGGAGACATAAAAATATCAATTATAGCAAAGTTTATAAGTAGCTACACATACGAAAAGATCATTTTTATGATAAGAAACCAATATTTACAGTTATGATTGCGATTTGAATTGAGCACCATACAGTTCTAAAATTTACACACTCCGAACTTGAGCAATAAGGTCCACTGCGGTCCGTAATAGATAAGTTATAGACGTTAAAGGAAAAATATGGCTTAATAAAACGCCTCACGTGGACGGCGTGCACCGGCGATATTGCCACCGTGGTATTCTATAATGTCAAGGTAATTTTGAAAATAGTGTGCATTTCTTAAACAGACGCTCCTATAATATTATAAATACCATAATATTTGAAATCCTGTAATATTTTAATACCTGTAATACTTTAACTTCCATAACAAAATAACACCGTACTATATTGTGTCACGTCATGTTCTATATAAAAATGAACCGGTCTATTTAACATGTTAGTCTACACAGCATACTAGGTACCACATGTATGGATTAGTGTCTAATTATAGAAAACGTTTTATATTCTACCCATTGAGCGATTTCAATAATCAATATAATAATCGATGAATATCAATAGATAAACCTAAGCATGTCGAAGATATAGCAATAACGATAATGTATACAATATGAATTAAAAGACCAACAGTAAGTAAAATCGGCATAGTTTACAAAATCGGCATAGTTTACCCACGGAAGGACGAAGCGTTACATATAGATTCTTAATCGCAGCAGAATTTACAGCGCTCAGTACTACGCTGTCTAACATACAGCATTCTTCAATACATGAATAACATCGCCAAACCAATATTCAAAGTTTTTATGACAACAACAGAAAATATCTGACGTGTTAGTTCAGAGCGTGCGCCATTAATACATCACATTACATATCCATCAGCGAACAATTAATAATATCGTATAAGTCACAATAGCACTGGCTGTTTGGGGTAATTGATCCATAACCGACGATCATAAGAAATACGCGTAAATATAACGAAATAGCTGATATAAATCAACCTTTTTTTGACTATTTTCGTTTACTGCTAAGTACATTAGTTTTTATAATTGAGAGAGTCTAGAGAGTCTAGAGAGTCTAGATATATTTACCCACATTTGCATTTCATACTTCATATAATATACGTCATTAAGATTATATTAAACTTGATATAACAGTGAAGTTGTGCATCGTAAGGATACCAATAAATATTACAATTTGTCATAGTTTTAACAGTTTCATATACTTAACATAGGAGATTCGTATGCTTCTAATTATTAAATGACATTATAAGATGAAACTTAAGGCCGCGGCCGAATAATAAAAGGGTTGATAACAATGGCAGAAGGTTAATTTTCTTGGGACATCTTCACATCCCCAAATAAACCATCAAGAGAGCTTGTGTGATGGTTGTGAAGTTTTAAATGTAATTACAAAGAGGCGTATGTATGTGTTGATCTGTATTATTTGAGTTAATATTGACCATTAACACAAAGTAATTTCTCATCCACATAATATGCACATATCTGTAATGTATAAATACATTCGATTAACAGTAAGATAAAGTCGTACATATATGCATTAATTTACGAATTGAAACAAATTCACCTTCTACGTTTAATTTATTGTTAACGACTGATCTACAAATTATATGCTCCATACCATAAGTAACACCAAGCCAGTACTACGGCAATTATTTATTAATTATGTATAATATTAATTACTTAACATTCACAAAAACAGCTTACAACCCTACTAGCGTTAAAAGTGAAAATGTACAAGTTGTAGCATTCATAATCTTAACAAGCCTCTGTGACTGTTCAGGAAAATTCGCGACGAGTCCGATATTAACCGAAGAATAGGCCTCGCCGTCCATTGTAAAAGCTCTTTTGTAGCCATTTTTCGTAGTAGGTTTACAATATATCAACAACTGAGCGGATATATTCTTCTTATGCTACGGTTTCACCGTAAACATAGACCTACTTAAAGTTCTACTATAGGACGCGGATCTTGTTTCGGACTCAGAAGAATTACGTTCATAGCTAGTCACGCCTTAAATAAATATATCCCTAATATTACGTTGTGAAAAGTTACTATTCATATTATAATTCTCATATTGTCTATTATACATATAAACGATTTAAATCACCAATACGGTTCTGTGTTAACTTATCTTAAAAAGTCTATAACTTTTCACCTAGCGCGGGGATGTTGAAAAACGCTCACAAAATAATATTTTAAACGTAAACCCCGTCTTTTGAAGATCAGCTACAAACTTGTGTCGTTAACAAACCGTGCGACGTCTACGTGTCTTCCTAAGAAACAATCTTAGCTTTCACTTTTAAAACGAAACACGACAACACTAAATGTATCTTAAGTTAGCTAGCATAAGTTAGACAGCTTAAGTAAGCCAGCTTAAGATAGCCAGCTTAAGTTAGCCCGCTCAAATTAACCAGCTTAAGTTAGCCAGCTTAAGTTAGCACGCTCAAAATAACCAACTTAAGTTAGCCAGCTTAAATTAGCCCGCTTAAGTTAGTCCGCTTAAGTTAGCCAGCTTAAGTTAGCCGGCCTAAGTTAGTCAGCTTAAGTTAGTCCGCTTAAGTTAGGTAGCTTAAGTTAGCCCGCTTAAGTTAGCCAGCTTAAGTTACCCCGCTTAAGTTAGCCCGTTTAAGTTATCCAGCTTAAGTTATCCCGCTTAAGTTAGCCAGCTAAGTTAACCCGCTTAAGTTAGCGCGCTTAACTTAGCCAGCTTAAGTTACGCTTCAGTTAGCCCGTTTAAGTTAGCCAGCTTAAGTTATCCCGCTTAAGTTAGCCAGCTTAAGTTAGCCCGCTTAAGTTAGCCCGCCTAAGTTAGCCCGCCTAAGTTAGTTAGCTTAAGTTACCCCGCTTAAGTTAGCCCGCTTAAGTTAGCCCGCTTAAGTTAGCCCGCCTAAGTTACCCAGCTTAAGTTACCCCGCTTAAGTTAGCCCGCTTAAGTTAGCCCGCTTAAGTTAACCAGCTTAAGTTATTAAATCTATATCGATGAGTGAATGATTTAATATTTTAAAATAAAAAATAAGAAATAATACAGAAAACTATTTAATTCTAATGAAATTAACAAAAGATATACCATATTCTGGAGAAAAGCAACTAAAAACCTTAGTACTTGTAGTCAATATAATTAACAAATATACTATTAAAGAGATAATACATTTTTTTCTATCTGTAAACTTAAAATTATTTATTTTTAATCTTTGCATCTAATACTCTTCATAACTTCTTCGAGTTTTTATGTGCGCGGTGAGTTTATTCTTATTTCTTAAATTTCATTGATAGAGAGATGTTTATTCTTCTTAAATTTACTGAGATTTTCGTGAATATACATTAGGTTATCATAAATATATTGTGAGTGTAGTGTAAATATATTTGTGTCTTTGAATGTGTTTGTTTCGTAATTCTACATACAATATACAAATATTGTATGTAGAATTACGAAATATTGTATGTAGAATAAAGAAGTATAACATAATAAAGAAGCGTATTATTGTCTTGTCGCAGTGTTTATGAAAACGTATTACTATCCTATAATTAGCTATAATTAACGTTATATGAATGAAAGGTGTAGTCTTTCTAATAGTGATAAAATCATTAGTAACGTACTACACCATTCATTCCATTCAATCATTCATTCATTACCAAACTGTTCATACTTTGTAAGGTACTGTACGAAATGGGGTACCGTGTGGTCACAACCAAATCGTAATTTGTAGCGACGGTATCGCGACCATTGTACGCTTTAATTAATGTATCCAAAAATAACTACGACTGTATTTCCGTTCAACGAGCTAACAAGATTGATATAATTATTTTATTACAATGAAACTAATGTTAACTATACAAGGTACTTTAAGGCTATAATTAGCGTTATATGAATGAAAGGTGTAATTTTTCTAATAGTGATAAAATAATACATGTGCGCTAATGTAGAGTATGCTGCTAACTATGCGGTACTAATCAAGGTATGCATGCGGTACTAATACGGAAAATGGATGCGACAGGGCGACAGTTCTCATAACATAACAATATTACATATGTTGATCACTAGTGCTGAACCGCGCGTCACGTGCGCCTACGGCAAGCGGGGCGCATGGAAAAACATAAAGCACGTGGTGCACAGGTTCACATGGCGTCTATAATCATAGAATAAGTCTTGCGATATTGTTGAATTTGTAGTACAGATTATTTTAATTGTTTAATATTACTGTCGTATATGTTAATCTAAACTATTGTCCTAACGACTGTTGCAAAAACATTAATATGCATTAAAATTATTTCCAAAACAGTTATCATATCAACTGGTAAATAACAAATTATTTTACCTTTTTATTATCTTCATTTTATTCCCAACTATCAAGAACAACAATGTTATAAAAGATCTCACTAAACGACCGCGTATTAGATAAGGTAATAAATTACCAGTAATTAACCGCGTATTAGATAAGGTAATAAATTACCGTAAGAGATAAGGTAATAAATTACCAGTGGGCATTAGGTAGACAGAACCAGTGACCAACTATTTCCTAGAAGAGGTAAAACATACAGTATTAAAGCACAGAACATGCTACGATATTATTACTTTAAAACTACGTTAGAACTCTAGCGCCTATTCATATAGATGTGTGAGTGTGCTTGAGCATGTGTGGGTGTCGCGTAATAAAGTAATTGTGTTATATACAAGAGTTACGAAACTATTCGTTAAGCTATAAACGACTGACTTCAGTTAGCACAGTGTACCGAGCGCAATTACCTCGCACTGAAGTCAGTTGGGCGTATGTCTACACTAATTTTCTTCCTTATTACCTCACGGTTCGTTTTAATTGCACAACGAAGGGTTTTACTGTGGCTATATTAACCATTAAAGATTTATTTCATTTTAAAGACGTAACATCACACCCCGTAAAGGTAGGAGGAGTGTAATACACTCCCAAGTTTAATCAGTTACGTTTCAGTCCTGTCTTCAAATAGGTGGTGAGCCTTTTGCCACACACCGTACACATATCCCGTACGCCTAGCCACTACGAGTAACTTTAACTAGAGATACTAGTTAGAAAAATACAACAATATTTGAACCTAGGAACTCTCGATTGCTAGTCGCTCTCGCCACCGCTCGATCAACTACGTAACCAATTTATGTTTCAAATAATAAAGATATTTTTTTCACCTTTAATTATTTTTTATTCCATTTAATTTTTTCCATAATTAAAATAATTTATTTTTTTATCTTTAATTGCATATTTCATTTTTTTCATGTTTAATTACATTTATTTTTTTCATCTAAAATTTCACTTTAACACTTCTTTAATTTTCTCCCATATGTTTTTACAGCAATTTATATACCCTCTAAAGGGACATACGAGATCTGTTGTCATTTTTATAAATGTGGTGTTGTCTACAGTTCTTGATGTGTTTTTACCAAGAGTCTAATTGGTTTATAAATCAAAACAATATAGAACTACTATTATATGGCTTTATATGTATATACTATTTACATATTCTTTCTCTTTTGTACGCTATATTATTTAATCCATCAACTCCACTATATTTAAAAGAGCGCTTTGTA
>DWEI01003473.1:0-12804 GCA_018245875.1 Mysoria ambigua | reverse complement strand
TATTCCATAGTGGGACGTAAACGTAACTGGTGAAGCGTGGAAATGTTCTGCACTCCTCTGCCTACCTCTTCGGGGATTACAGGCGTAGAGTTACGTTTTCTTTTTATTTTGTGATTTAATATAACTTTTTGTTTCGATGATAATACTGATCTAAAAATACGCTTGAAGACATATACTCGTATTATGGTATTACAAAGTCACGCGTAGTTTTTACATTGTTTTTTTCCGAACCTTTTATCGTTCCACTGTTGGACATAAGTCTAACATGACAATGTTTGATTTCAGAATGAGAGGGTTAAGGCCAGACTCTGTCTCGCTGCCTGAGAAGATATGTACAGACTTCACAGGCCTTAGAAAATATTTTATGTATTCTGAGATGTCCAGGTTTCATCACGATGTTTTCCTTCAGTTAGTAGCAGATATTTTATCTAGAAATATTTTTTTTTCAAAGAGGTGCACCTCAAGCAGAACCCACACTTTCACAGAAATAGTCAGCAGTTCAAACCACAAGGCTATCCTATCACTAGTAATTATATATTACACTGACACAGTAGCAATTATTTCCATACGGCAGCGTTCAAGTAATAAAGATAGTACGTAGTAAAATAAATAGTCATTATCATCACCATGTCTAAGTCAACTTCTAGATATGTACTTTGAATGATTTTTTTCCAAAACTCCCAAGATAGACATACGACTCGAAGATCGTAGAGTACGGTTTCTCGGCTACATTATCTGTCCGTAGGCGACTACGGTATGTGATCGTGGGCATTTTTCGCATTTCTGTAATTCCCATCATCGAATTTCGGTAATAGATCAGTGATAAACAAGTGACATTCAAGTTACAGTTACAAGTGTAATCGGTTCACAATCTCACATGCGATAATAATTCACTACATTGGGCAACTTCGTAGCGCTTGTAGCGGTAGTTTCGTAGCGCATAGGCTAGTGTAGCAACCGTATACTTGATAAATTTCTTTTTTTATACATGTATTTAGAATGAAATCGTACTCTTACTGCGTTCAAGTAATTCACTCGTGACCTGAGAATTGAGAATATACTCAGTGGAATATACTTGGAAAATATATTATGAATGATGATGTCACAATTATTCCATGTAGTCCTTTAACTTTGTAATACCAACCATTCTTTTGAAAGCTTCCTTTTTATCTCAAATTATTTCCATTTACTTTATCTACGTTTAATTTACGTTAGTATTTATTTTCATCTCGAAAGTGGCAGAGTACTAAAGATAGCCAGCCGTTCGAGAAAATCTTGAGTAAAGTGGTGGTAATTTTATGAAAAGCTTCACAGAAAAGAAATCTGTCTAGGTTAATAAATCACATTTCAAGTGCTTAAATGAATCACCCAGGTAAATGACACGAAATACAAAATCCATTACGACCATGATTGAGGTAAACAGGCTCGTAATATTTCGGTCATATTTCATGAAACAATATTTTCTTGTCTAATATTAGTTTGCAATTTTTTCATATTTCGTAAAACAGAGTAAACATCGCGTGAGAAATGAACCCGATATAATTAAGGAGGGCGGCTATGTTGTCTTATAATTTAAGTCCGTGCGCTTACAATGAATACTATGCCCGATTTTCCACCCTATTTTGTTGCTGTTTAATGAAATCGTCCTACCAAATTATAATAGCCGAATTTCACCTTCCATTTGCTACATTGTTACTTGTGTAGTACTATACAGTTAAGTAAAGATTTAAGTTCAGCAGTGAGCTGCAATAGACAGTGTTCAAATAACGTAGACATGAACATTTTTAAGGGATATTCTCCAGAATTTTTCGATTTGTATGTACTTGTGAAGTTGTTAATGAAATAATAACACTTGATTCACGAAATGTCCAAGAAAGGATGTAGAGAACTGAAAATTATATTCATGACGACCTTTAGCATGAACACCTTAATTTTACGTTCGCCATTTGAGGTGTACTTGTTCGCACTTTCTTATTTCTAAGGCTTGTTATTATTTGATTAGCCCGGTGGTGCATTGGTGAGTGAAACTAAAAGTTGCGCCGGTGCAGGGATCGTGGGGATAATTTCTACCCAAAATAAATATTTGCGTGATGAACATAAGTATTTGTTCTGTATCTGGGTGTAAAATAATATATTTCAGTTTGGTTACAATACCACTGGCTCTCTTAATGCTTTCTTTCGGATCAGATGGTTAGTAATTAAATAAAATAAATATTTACTCCTCCGGTGTGTCATCTCTCTGCTACATGTCAGTTTATAATGGAACAACTGAAATGCATACCTTTGGTAGGGATAATCGAATATTCAGAATAAGTACATTTCATCTTGGTCACTGAGATAGAAGCTTAAGAAATTATATCGAACTTACGAATGCTCTGTACGACGATTCAATTTCGAGCTGAATTTGAACACAGCAGGAACCGGATGAAGGGACTAGATATATCGCAGTTCACTAGACTTTTCAGTTCATCGGAGACCGTTGACTCAGCTGCACACTCCTTTTGATCCGTCAGACAAGGGCCGGTAATATGATTGGACAAGTTAAAAGAGACATAGTGCTGTATTTCTTGGCTTACGAATGCGATTAATTCTCGAACGAAGCAGTCGCTTAAAATAAATTCCCATTTCAGCCTCGCAGTTAATTCTAATGGCAACCTTAAATATCTTATTTACTCTACCAATGAAAACGTAACTGCGATTTGAAGGAAATATCCCGATGGTATAGTACAAGTTTTTTTTTCAATACACGTTTCGATTCGTGTTCGAATACATTTCGCAATGTGTCGTGATTAGTTAATGCTAATTCTTTCGAAAGTCGGAACGATAATAAAGCCTTAAGGGTCGAAGTTCCTAGTACTCCCGCGTTAAAGCGGCACGCTGTACAGCAAGTGACATTAGAGGCGAAGAATTAGAAGACTTCGAGAAACTTTTTTCACTTTAAAGGAGTTTCCGAGTGGCGATATTGTGCAATCAAATAGCCAATTCCACTCTGTTTTATCTGTTAAATTTATCTACTTACCCAAAATGCGGGAAGTTTATCAAAGTGTAATTTCTACAGTTTGCACTTTCGTATAAGCATTAATAGAATTTGATGGGACTACTTCCTACACCATAAAGTATAACCATGCCATTAACATAAAGTAGGTAAATATATCAATGTGTGGATAGTGTGTAGATTACAGCATCGAACGTATATGTAGTATTAACTAGATATGTAGTTTCATGTAGGATGCAGCGTGGGAATAGCCGATAATCCTTCGCTGCACGCAATAAGCCAATCGTTCGTATTGATAGGCGAAGATCCATACAAGACAATGTAATCCGGATATTACATTACATACGTTGGCGTAATCCTAAAGATCGTTCTATAGGAATATTAAAAATGAATGCTCGAGGTAATAAAACTGTTACTTTCGTTGCAAAACTCTCAACGCCTCTGCTAGATTGTGTGAGGTAAATCTGTTGATTGATTGCTTCGTGGGCGCAGTTGGAGCGTGGGCAAATGACTCGGGCGGTTGGCGGTTTGTTGACTGACGTCCATGTGCGGACTTTCGTGCCGTAAAAAAGCCGCGGCGCGCGCTGCTCACCCCGACGTGGGGCCTGTCCCTCGGCCCAGACGCAGTCGCGCGGCGCCCGCCGCTGAGCTCGCACGCTTCTCACCGTGTGCCGTGTTCGGTCTCATTATCTCTACGGATATCTCCGCTCGCGATACGATCCCGTGTGCGATTACGAAAACTAAAATTTTTGTGCGAACACATCTGTGACGTGAAGTGTTCTGTAGGGTTATGGTGAATTATGAATGTACAAGTGTCTTCGAGTGAATAATCAAACGGGGCTACCTCGGAGAGCCGGCACCGCTCGAGGTGGGTCATGGAACATACACAACTCTGGTCACCGATCATGGGCCGCGATGTCGAGTTATATTGAAGTTTTTTTTTATGTATACAGATCCTTTGCAGTAATATGCATAATGTGATAAGTTTGTTGAGAGTGCGGAGCGACCCTAGCCGCCCGCCCTTTGTGCTGCCAGATAAGAACCACTTTTCCGACCTACGGCCAACATTTCCGACCCAAGCGGATCGCTTTGGAGACGGGAGACGTGATTTATTTTTGTCAAAGTACACTCGAACGGGTCTGAGCAAATGTGGCTCGCGTTATACGCGGATTTATATTTTTGCTACAATAAATATAATTTGTTACATGACCTTACAACGAGTAAGATCTGGGTCTTGTACTTTTGAAGAGAGTTCTCGAGGCGCTCATTATTTTATTACTAACGAAATTAATGAGGGGACCTGAAGTCTTCTACATGAAATGAAATTATAATTATTCTTAGCGCTCCGCTGGCTGCCGGCGGCGCTCGTGAGAGGCAATGTACACAGATGTGTGACCCCGTACCGCAGCAGAGCTGTCTTGTTCTCAAAAACTATTTTGAACATTACTACATACTTGTTAAGGAACAACTTTTAATTGGAAAATAGTTTTTTTTAATTGTTATAAGAGATACTAATGGAAGAAGAGATACTAATTGTTATAAGATATACGTTGGAAGTTTCAAAGATGATGTTTGAACGGTGTTTCTGTAACGAAATAAAAGCATTATTTAATCATTTCGATAAGGCTACTGGATATGAAATAATACGAAAAATATCATTCGATCTGCTTCGTTAATGATAGAATGAATTAAAGTTTTTCCACAGCCTATCGATTTATTGCTACACCAAACACGTTTTACACATTTCATGTCGAAAATGATTACAGTTTGTATTGGCACGGTCGGTCTTATTCGGAATGTCTCGCATGCCTGCACATAATATGATGTTCTTTAACGGTACAGGTAGGTAAGGGAGTTGATTTAGAATCGACGTAGGAATTGGAAAGTCCTATGTCGTCCTACTTTTACTGATTATCTCACACGATTATTTCAGGCGCGATTATTTTGATTGCCTCGGTGGTCGTATTTGTTGCACACTCGACTGCCAATCGAGAGGTCTTGGGTTTTCTTATCCCGCGTCAGATATTAGTAGATTTTTTTAAAACTTAGATTTCTAATCGTGGCTCGGAGTTATTATATGTGCCCGGTGTGGCAATAGCCTCACCACCTTCTCCACACTGGAACGTAAACGTAACTGGCGAAATGTGGGAGTATACTAAATGTCCCTGCTTATCTCTTTAGGGATTACAAGCGTGATGTTACGTGATTCCAATCCGTCCTTCAGTTCACGCATGAGCGCGCTTACCGGTTACTCGTCATCACGCGACGAAACGTGCGTGTCATCAAATATGTTTGCCACATCTGATCACTCCGTATCAGTTGTAAGAGGACGATGTCAAAACACTTCGTAAAAATGAGAATCTCAATTTTTCTAAAAGAATTCTCTTAGAGAAAGAATAACGTTAATGGTGGTAGCCTTTGTTTAACATACTACATAGATCATGATATATGGTATGTATTTCTTAGCGACACAAGATTGATTTATCTAAATGGATTAATATACGTTTTATATATTTTATTATAATTACAAGGGTGGAGACGGTTAAACTGGAAATCAAGTGCGGAACAAATTCATATTCATTATCGGACGGATATATCCACAAACCCCATGTGCAAGCTGATTGCTGTCACTAATAAATTTGAGTATGAAGCTTATCACCTCGCGATAAGTGCTCTTATTTTCAATGTCTTGTAACAAACAACAAACGTCAACGAAACGAATACGATCTCTATATGTTTCCGTTTCCAATCATGGCAAGCCACGTCGTCGGTACATTTATATGGAGGGCGACTTACGCTACGTCTGTCTAGGCGTGATCTTCAGTACGCATCTATATTCGGCCAATATTTTGTCTAAATCGAGTTTGATGGCATATTTGGTGAAGTTGTTGGTGACATTGTCTACTGATTCGTGGTTTATGGGTTCAATTCCCACCCACGTGGAATATTCGTTTGATCTGTTATTGGGTGTAAGTTATTAATCAATCCTCTAGTTATTCTATACATTCTGCATAGTTTCGGATCTGTTTTGGATTCTTATTTAACCTCGAACGCAAAAAGACGGGTGGTATCATATTCACGGTTAGGCGTAGAGCATTTGTATCTGTTTGTCTGCTTGTGGCATGCTGGTGCCGAATAAAAAGACCAATTTTGGAACCTTCCTTTGTTAACAAAAATTAATATACGAAGATCCGTTCAGGCGTTTAACGATAATCGTCATTAAACTGGACATATGTATTGAGTGTATATATATTATAGTGTATGTATATACATATATGTACATGTATGTATAGTGTATGAACTGTAGGAGTACTTTAAAGTAACTTTTCAAAAGAAATAGTTTCTTATGACCACACCCCGGACTTGTTTATCTTTTTTACAGCTAAATGCGTCTTAAACTGTATTCCTTTTAACGTCACAGTTAGGTAACATTTCAATTCAAAAATATCAAACAATAGTTCTAGTTCTACTCTCTCAAATCTTCTTTCTAATGGATTTCACGAATCGTAGACTCCACTTAAGAGACATTAACCTCATACATCTCTTATTATCTCGACGGTCGGCAGTTCCTCCTGCATTGGCACATCGCAGTGGGCCACGCCGCCGTTAGCTGCAAATCATGCAGAGTGGCTGCAACTTTCAGATTTTAGCGTGATACGCGGCAATAAACTTGTTTTATGTCGCTATAAAGCTCGGAGACGAGAGCGACGACTTTATTCCGGCCTCTAAGTATACTGTCTTATACGATAAGTATGCGATCTATTTCATTATTATTATTATATTACCATGTCAGGCACCTTACGTGGTAGGAAAATACCAAAGAGTACTAAATATTTCTATATATAGTTATAAATATGACGTCTTTATTTATTTCTTTATTTGATCAACTATGTAATAATACAATTGATGCAAATGTACTGGGCTGGTATGTATTCGCTTCGAATCTCAAAACTTACACGTCAAAACATCTATACACGTTCCATTATACTTTCATTGAATGTAACAATTGTCTGTTTATTGAAACATCGTACCTACAAGTTATATATATTTTACAACATATTTTACAAATATTCAAGTTCTACTTATGATTAACATTTGCTCATTTTTGTTTAGAAATATTAAATGGCTTCCGATATGCTATAGAAATAATAATACGAAATCTTTATTCACTACACAAAACTTTTTACACTAGTACATGGCTAAGTTACCTGAATACCTACGAGCTACCTTAATTTATATAATATAAATGAATTTACATAACAATTACATTATTTAAATACATGCTATAATATTATAGCATCTAGTATTTTCTCTCTTCTTGCTGTGCGTGACGCACGAGGTTTAACTATCCAGATTGCTGTTGGCTATTTTCCCAAGAATTTTAAATCAGCCTTATTCTCAACTCTGCTAGTTTATTATTTATGGAGTACACTTAAAGCTTCAAGTTAGTTCTAAACTGGCGGTTCATAATAATAATAGTAATTAGAAGTAAGTTGTTTGGTTATTATTATTGACTGTCTCGTTGGTATTGTTGGTCGCGAGTGCGCCTGCCGATCGGGAGCTTC
Organism: Mysoria ambigua; assembly: GCA_018245875.1. NCBI lineage: Eukaryota > Metazoa > Arthropoda > Insecta > Lepidoptera > Hesperiidae > Mysoria > Mysoria ambigua. The sequence continues at coordinate 5,244 of DWEI01003473.1, read as the reverse complement.
CGGGTTCGATTTTCGGGACGAACACCACAAAATTTCTGATTTAATTTTTTTTGTAGTGGTTCGAAGTCTAGATATGTGCCCGATGATTGGCAATAGGCTTATGACTTATTCCATAGTGGAAAGTAAACGTAACTACTGAGACGTGGCACTACGCTGTATTCTTCTGCCTACCTCTTCGGGGGTTATAGGCGTGAAGTTACGCATTAATGACCTAGTCCGGCTTAGTATTATGATAAACACAATACCGCTTGCGAAATCCTTAATTTTTTTTTTATTGTGATAATTATGAGTATATTTTTGTATTACTAGTTGAATAAAAATTTTCTATTTCAATTACAAATTATAAACAATGATTTTTCCATACAATTATACATACGTCTAGTATTGGATCAAAATTTATATTCCATTTATAGTTGAATACAATCATAAATATTATGAATATACTAGCAAATACAATGAACAATTAAAATCTTTAAATATCTCCAAGTTACGAGTACATTCTCGTACAACATTTTCTCAAGTCAGACGTTGTAAGAATAACATCAATCGTCTTTTCAAGTGAGTTTTGAGAAAGTCTTAACATTTATTTTCAAAACATAACGACTCCTGTTATCTCAACGTGTATTTTATGATGAAAGTTAAAAATAATGTTATCTTTTAAAGAACTAAAGCGTTTACGAGAACTGTGTACGGAAAATGGAAATCTATGGAATAAATTAAGAAATCAAATGTAAGGAAGGCATCTGCGTCGCGAACAATGAGCGAATCGAATAATCATGATAACCCTTTAATGTTCATCTCTTCTTCATCGTAGAGCCAATAGGTGGTGGTGAGTCATGGCGGTGAAAGGAATGTCCACGTTACGCCGGGCAGTATATGTTCGTACTTGATAAGACATAGCCGCCGTTCGAGCAGGCAGCTTTCATAACCTCTTAGGTACTATAAAACCAGGTGCTCGTATACAAAATTACAAATTCTACATTTACATATGTGGAGGGCGAGAAATCAAACGAAAAAGACTTGCAAGTCACACGGATATGCCGACAAATAGCTTGTCGAAAATTGTTTTTTTTTTTTTCATTTTGTTTTACACATCTCAGACAGTATTATATAATATGCTTTTTTGTTTTATATGAAAAAGTTCAAAGCTTTGCAGTAATAAAGAATAACAATAATAATGATTACCGAAACAGCTCGATTAAATATACTTCAAAGCATTGTGTTCGGTGACTTCCGATTTATTTACACCGTTATTCACCCACCTTCGTTTCGTGTTTCCCAACCCTTGGGCGACGGAGTTTTATCAAACGTATACATGTTTTGTAGCATTACGCAGTAAACCTGATTTTGAAATGTGATCATACATATATACAGCCAGATTTAATTTTATGATGTACATAGTGTATTCAATTATAAGATTGGGTATAGTTTAATATATTTTGTACTCTTTAAATTTAAAACAATAATTTCATGCATGTGGAAACCAATACTCCATTTTAAAAAAAATATGTATTTATTTTATATTCCGCCGTTTTACTCGCTCTTTAGCTGCATTATTTATAGAAGACATAAAGAACTTTATCATAATAACAAAGTAACTCAGCTGTATTTTAGTACTTACATATATTGTCACAATATATTGTGTTATATAATATGTTACAACATTAACTACTGCAGACGTCAGTTATGTTATAACAAATAGTTTTGTTATTATTATCAACACTATGATATGGATTTTTAACCGAGATACAACTTGATCCGTCCACATACATTAACGACCCAAGAAATATAGAAATATTACATCTGCAAGTGTAGTGCAACTTGTATTAATAAATAGTATGTAGTGTAGTTATGTAGAAACATGTATGTTCTTATGGGGGTGACATAGTCACTGTGTGACAAAACCCCTTTAATATAATAAAGAAAAAAAAAGTGTGGTTACTTACGCGTTATTATAGAAAATATGTAGTACATATATGCGTCGCTATGTTATATTATAGCTCAGTGTGTGACGAACTTTAAGCGATATTTTTGTGACAATGTTGTTGAATTAGGGTCCAGACGGGCAAGCGTGTAGCGTACGCAACAAAAGCGCTCATTTATCATTCCCATTGATTGAGCTATAATATTTGTTTGCGATTGTATTGTGTTGCCGCACAGGACTTATTTCGGGAACATTTGAAAGGAAATAGACGTGTTTTATACAAACCTGAAGACAGTGAAAATGATTTACTTTTCCCACCTTTTGATTCAACTCCCGCCTCTCCCATATTTACTTCGCATACCGACAAACATTGTCGGTATCTCCCCAGAGACGCTTTGGGAGCAACCATTGGTACTAGGGATTATTTAATACAATTTATTAAATGAATGATGTGAACGATATGGTACTCCAAGCAACACAGACATCGGTACCATGCCTTACTACTGCTCATCCTCACAATAGGTGTAGTATTCACACACAACCAAATCATGTGCAATTATTAATCATAAATCTCACTATTTTGATTATTTATTCCGCTGGGTAATTTCGTGTACAACAGTACAATGTGCTACCCGTTTTGGGCTGTATCAGGTAAGGAAAATATACACTGAATCAAGTGACAAGGTGTGCGATGTCCGCGTGGATACTGTTAGGGTCCACACAGGGGGCCATTTATCAACTGAGTTGATTGATCCCCGCCACCCCCTCCATCGTCATCGATAATGGGCATCACGTGTCCGATTTTTCATTCCGCTCACCTTTTTTATCATGTTTGTTCCTCCATTTATTGCATTTATATATATAATGCGGAATTAAATTTTCTATTTCAGGCCTTCCATTCGGATTTCTCTAATATTAATTCGGATTCACGTATTTTTGTTTGAAATATTATTTAATAACATCTTTGAATACTTTTTGGTGTTATACATACATATGTTGTGTTTATTCATTTGTTAGCTTTTATTTCATAATTTTAAATAGTTTTAAAAATTGACTGGCTCGTTGTTCACGTTGATTGGGAGGGCCCGGGTTCGATTCCCGAGCCAGGCACTACTAAATTTTTCTTATTTAGATTTTCTAGTAGTGGCTCAGAGTTTGGATATGTGCCCGGTTTATGGAAATAGCCACACCGCCTATTCCATTGTACGTAAACTTAGCTGGTGAAACATGTGAGTATTCTGCATTCCTCTTTGGGTATTACAAGCATGAAGTTACGTTTTAAATAATTTTATTTAAAAATTTATACACTTTACGTTATCATAAATTGACTTTATTAATTGTCTGTTTGATATACCATTTATCTCATAACTTTTATACCGAAGAAAATGCACGAGAATAGGTATCAAATGTAGTATTTAAAATAATCGCAAGCAACACAAACAGGAAGGGAATAGATTAGGCAGAATTTACTTAAAACATTAAACACAGAACGGGGGGAGCGCGTCACAGGAAACAGATTACCGTATCCGCTGTTGCGGTCTCATTCGGTTGGCTCTTTTATTACGGCCCTTGTCTTTTTTTAATTTTGGAACCACTAAAACAGAAATGCTAATCGGTTATGGAACGTATTGATTTTGAATATATTGCTTTTGAATTTATTGTCTGTTCATTATACATAATATCTTCTCTGGGGCTGTACTTGTCCAACTGTGGGCAGAGATAAGATTGTGATTATAACGTTCAAACTAATATGTTTATTACACTAAAACGTTAATATGTTTGTCACCACCTATTCCATAGTGGGACGTAAAGGTACGAGTGGAGGTGTGTTACACTCCACTGCCTGCCTACATCTTCGGAGATTACAAGCGTAAAGTCGTATTAGAATGGCACAGATTTAGTCGGAGTAGACAGCCTCATAGCAAATAATTACTGTATCGCCTCGAAAACAAGCCACAACATATGCATTTAGCGTAAACTATGCAGGTGTGTGTGAAATGTACTTAAGCGCATTTTTTATTCCTTGTTCCTCTTATAAAGGTGTCATAGTGAATGAACGTTCACGGTCGGCTGTCCGCCACTGAGCCGACTGATCTGTCTTCGCCTTTCGCGGTTTTTGTACTAGAGCGATCAGATTATACGCCGCTTGAGCAGCAACAGACGTGGGTTCCCCACGAGAAAGTCGTGTTTTTTCCCGAAAATTTCAGCTTGTTTGTGTGTAAAGCGGATAACGGGAAAATTATTAATTTCCAGTAGATTGGTTCAGTCTTTATGTGAAATAGTATCGTTGTTTACGTTTAGTTGCTGTGTTCGTCATCGATTGCTTCGTCAGCCGTGTCGGTTGTAAGCGCGACCGCCGACGGAAGGGCTCTGGATTTAATCCCGGGTCAGACACTAGTGATTTTTCTAACTTAGATTCTCTAGGTTTATGGAAACAAACTCACTACCACACTACACTACACTATTCTACTTCCATATTGGGATCTAAATATAATTGATGAAATCTACGAGTGTACTACATTTTCCTGCCAATCGCTTTCTGGATTACACGAGTAATGTTAAACTTGTATTTTCGTGGTCTAATTGTACGATCATAACAGATGTTTGACACTAAGCTTTTGAAGCCAAAGAGATTAGGGTTACTTAACAAGTTCCATGAATTTTTTGAAAATTCGTAGATAACTTTACTTTAATTTTTAACACGAGTAATTGAGTCAAAAATCTTGTAAATCATTTATCCTTATCCTGAATGTGCGTGAAGACCACGTACATAACCTTGAAAATTTAAAGTATATAATAGCAAGGCGGTTTGTTGTACGACTAGCTATCACGTGTTAGCCTACCTACCGTAATGACGATTCACCATAAGACAATCGAGTATTATTCGTTTCGAATTTTTCTTACCGTTTTGGCGCATTAACATTTACCATACACTTGTGCCCCTACTATCCCGGATGCATGGCAATAGGGTCACTACCTATTGTATAGCGGGACGTAAACGTAATGGGTAAAACGTGGGAGTGTTCTGCATTCATCTGCCTATCTCTTCGGGGAGTACAGGCGTGAAGTTACTTTTTTGTGTTTACTATTCACTTGTATGTATTATACAATTGTATCTCCTATCCACCTGTATCTAATATACACGTGTGTCTCAGTGATTCGGGAAACGATTTCACGTCCATTGAGTATTTATAGATCTGTTTCATAGTACATCAACATAGATTTTTTAAAATATAAAATCCGATAGATCTGTTTCATAGTACATCAACATAGATTTTTTAAAATATAAAATCCGATAGATCTGTTTCATAGTATCTACA
>DWEI01003472.1:0-12805 GCA_018245875.1 Mysoria ambigua | reverse complement strand
ATCCAGACTCCGAACCACTAGTAGAAAATCTAAATTAGAAAATTTTGTAGTGTTCGACCCGGGAATCGAACCCGGGAGCTCCCGATCGGCAGGCGCACCTGCAAACAACACAACCAACGAGATCTTATTTAACCCCCTCATTCTGAGGAGAAACCCGTGTCCAGCCATGGAACGATAAAAATAGTAGAAAAAAGAATTCAATAATACAATATCATGTCATCGGACCTTACAGGAGAAGCAGCGAACACCGAATGCGAAACATTATTATATATTAATGTTAAAATAACAATAACTATTAATAAAATAAATGTGAAGTTAATATATTCGGTCCCTAAGTGTCCGCGGCCCTGTCCCGGAAATACAACATCAGTTTCGTTCATTCGGAACAGGTCAGCAACAAACTGGCAACAATGTTCAATTCACAGACGATCCGCCTCGTTAATGACGGTCCGCCATGAAGACGACGCCGCGCGGACAGTCGCGCCGCGCGCCCCGCGGCCGCCGGCGACGCCGCTGAGCTTCGGTCGCACCGCTTGCTTTGAACACGTCGATCGTTGCACGTCGAGAGTCTTCCATGGACTCACTCGCGATCTAGACACTCCGTATGACGAATGGAGCTTGGCTCAATACTGCGGCTATTTGTGTGTCAGATTGTAACACAGACCACCTTAATAACACCTGCGTATCGAATGAGAGATACTAAGAAATAAATAAAGTAACATTTTTCTACGTGATACATCTTTGTTATTGTTAGGTGTATAAGACTTCAGGTCGTTTACGGAATATTCACAGATCACCGAGTGTTGTATTTGTAGTCCTTCTATAATCATCGCTCTCTTGATACAGAATCATAATAGATCTGTAACTTCTAAGTAACATGACGCTGGTAAGCAGTAACGCGGTCACGAAGCTTGAGCACCTGTGTTCATAAATTATGTGCTATAAGACGCTAATTTAACATTGTGTACGTACATTTTCAAGTCACCTGTCTGCTCACGTGTACTAACGACCTATTGATGTCTTAGATAAACATTTCTTGAAGTTCATTAAACTTTACGGTGTGGGTTTGGTAGCCAGTTATTGTCTTATTTGCGAATATAACAGCTACTGGAACACTGGCCGTCCGAGATGACCTGATAGTGTACATTATGTAACCGATAAACTAGTCGAAATTATTTTTGTAGAATTCATAAGTAGGTATATGTGTACTCATATTCGTATATCGTACCATTATATATTGGATACTTACATATCACATCCTCATATACCATACTATCATATATTAACGTAACTTCACGCCCGTAATCCCCGAGGGGGTAGGCAGAGGAATGCAGAACATTCCCACGATTCACTGGTTACGTTTATATCCCACTATGGAACAGGTGGTGAGCCTATTGCCATGCATCGGGCATACTTTATGTTAATGCGATATATGAGTATCATATATTAGATACTCATATATCGCATGAACATAAAGTAGGCGATTTTTGTAATATACGAGTATACTTAAATATTCAGGTACGTACTTGGTGTAGATTTGATAGATCGCAACATGTAATAGATCTCCAACGATTGAAGACGGGTAATTAGATTTCAATCTACACTACATTATGTGGGTTCTACGAAGTAATGGTGGCATTATGTACTAAATAGGCAACAATTTGTAGCTGTTGATAGGACGAGAATCGGTATCAGCATCATCGCTCAACGAGACACGTAACATTATTTACTTCGAAGAGACGCCAGCGGTGAGATTCTCGGGTGCTAAAGTGTAGCGAAATGTCAAGGTCGTAAAGCGGTTACGTTTTGTTTCAGGCACTCCGCGTTCTACGTTCTAAATGCAGTTCAGTTGTATCAAAGCTTCTCTCAGTTACTTATATTTTTTCTCATCAACTGAACTATCCTGAAGAAAAAAAGCTGGATAGCGTGAAGTTCTAAAGGGTCAGAAACCGGTGAAGTAGCACCGATTAGGTATTTGTACTTAGTGATATATAGATATACATCAATATTCGCTAGAGTAGGTGTTGCTGGTCTTAGTGTAGCGACCATCAATTCTCTGCGCGCTAAGTCGATTATCGGAAGATGCCGCTTGCCCCACATACATAATTCACAGAGGCTCATCAATCTCCAGATGACGGTTGCAAGCAAATATTTGGTAACCCGATGCTGTCGCAAATGTCACAGTGTTACGTACGACTTCCCTTGTGGCCGACGGACTGTGCAGGAGAGGTTCGGACGATTAGCTTCACTCGCGTACATAACACGTGCAGCTCGCGCTATTGTCATGCCCTTGACGACATACGTGTGATGTGGAGACAGGTACTACAGACGACAGCTGAAACCGTTCCGAACGTCCTGAGCTCGACTGCCTGCGGAATTGTGTTCGGCATTCAATTTGTCTTCGGTAGTTTTAACTCTAATTATATTTTTATTCTTGAAAGATACATTTTTTCACTATAAATGTGTTAAAACGAACGTGAGTAAATCCGGCACAACGTATATAATCACGTTAAACGTTGAATGTACTTTACGAGTATATCTTTCGAAAGATCCCGAAGAATTCAAGCCGGATGTGGCGCATGTGTTTTAAAATCACTGTAGTTTTTAACAACGTCAAGTTTTCATGGCAGAATATATTTGCGATAGCTATATTTTTGAATGTCTTCTCTATCCATACGCTAAGTAACACGGCTAATGCTGTCGATGGGCGAGTTACTGAAGTATAAATAAATTTAACATGTCATAACAACTACACAATCATATTATGTATTATTATGTACGGGATTCCGATGAGACGTTCCGATGTTGATCGGTGAGAGGTAAACATCTTTCACGGCTTTCAGCATTTTCTGTGTGGATAGAATTTTCGTGTTGCTTATGGTTGTCGGTAAATGTTCTTCTACAAACGTTTATATTGAAGTGACTTAATAAATTATTTAGACTCACCTATAAGACTATATAGTAAGAACGATTTATTTTTATATGATTGCCTTGTTGGACTAATGCTTGCAAACGCGACTGCTTACCGAAAGAACCTGAGTTTGACATCTGAATCGGGTACCGTTACATTTGTCTAATTTAAACTTGTGGCAGTGCCTCGGAGGCCATTTTTTAATCATCAATACTACGATCTATTTTACATTATCTTTGTCAACTCATGATTGGAATGTATTATGAATCAAAGAAAACGAAGCCTGCGCTACCAGAGTATTTTTGTTTTTTATTGTTAGTATTTTTGTTTAACGAACGGCTTAAGAAACACACAATGTAAGCAGTAATGCAGAAACTGTGATACATCATAGTGATCTACTATAATACTACAAACCGGCTTAAAGCAAACAACAGGACAAAGTAACCATTCATCATTTTTAGCTCAAACGCATGAAGATTCCAAACTACTATAAAAAGGTCAAACGTGAATATAAATATTAATATAATGATATTATTCTTTTATAAAAATCTTTGAAGGACTCAACAATGCGGAACATATCAACATATCCATTAGACACATAAAAATGCGAATATAACGTTATTTTATAATAATCAATTGTTTCGAAGCGTGATTAGTGCTATTTGTATTAATTGCGTTCTATTATAATAACAGCAAGAAAAGAATCTCCAAATTCAAGGTTGAGAATTATAAAAGCCAACGAGCAAAATATTCAGAAAAAAGACCACGGGTCGAGGAAATGCTGGACAATCAAGCGGACTAAATAAAGCACAAAGGAAATACAGAGGAATGTAAAGCGTCGTAGAAAACTGTCAAAACTCCAAAGTCAAGCAATGTTTTAAAGAAAAGATGTGCACCACAAGAAGTGAACGTCGCGGTAAACAGCAGCCAAGTTCTGCTGTGATCCGATCTGGTACTCGATGTCCAACAGCAGTACATTAGAAGCATCTCGCAATAATAAATAATCGACATGGGTATGTCCATCATTTTGGTGTTCCGAGGAATCAATTATCTATAAAAATAATAATAACAGTGGCCTCGGCCATTCCGCATACGGCACCTTAAATTGTTCAAGATCCTAGTTTGTGGCGCGACCTTACACCTTACATACGCTCGGAGAGGCAAACGACTGCACTCACAGCACATCGACATGAACGATCAGTGCACGCAGCGGAGCGATCGGTTCTTTCCAACCGCTGTCAAATGTTAAATGTTACTTCGCTAACCTTTGTTTTTTTGTTGACGACCCACATAGGTTTACGCATGAGTCACAGTGCAGTGTAAGACGTTCATATTAAGTAATATTAGATCTCATCAAATAATACAAATACTTCAGGTTTTAGCACAAGTTACATATTCATTGATATCAATGTTCTGCAAATTCGGAAATATTCCGAATGACTTTTGTCCCACGGTCTTCTAAAAGATATAAAGTTAATTGGTTTATTTCTGTCAAATCTTAAGAATGGGTTTATATCTATCAAATCTTCATGTAGATGGGACCCGTTCATGAACGATCGAGGGATGTAAATTAGGAATAAACAGAAAACGATTCGAGTCCCATCTCAACACCTGCAGCGGGAGTTGCTATTTCAATTATTCAGTAGCCAAGTTGGACTCCTGTCGGAAACGAACTGACTTCGTCTAGCAGCTAGGACTTTACGTATTCTTATAATGATAATGAATAACTTAAGTAACATAAATAAAATAATCGAACATGAAGTTTAAATTAATTTAGCCTTTCAAATGGCCTATCAACAATAATGTTGAACATAATAGTAGGTACGGTTCGCCAGCTTTGTTAGGGTTGGAAGACATTGCATATGTTGTCCGGTTATTACAATACCAGCAGGCCTTCCACCGTCGCGCTTAGTGGACGAGATTTATAAGACTTTTTTTTTAAATTGCTGTCCTAGTCTAATAACTCTTAAATAAATTTTCATGACAAATTTATTTCCATATATGCCACACTCCTGCCCTAAGGACTTTGTTTGCAAGGTTTAAAAATAGCTTGTTTTACTTTCGACTTGAATGTAAGGGCATTTTTTGAAGAAAATTTAGATATAAGTCACAGACAAAGCAACTTTGAAATTCACAATTGTAATATGGATTTGTATAACCGGGTTTATAGCCCATTGTTTTAATCTAATTAATTCGAGCAACTAATTTCCAGTGAAACAAATGTTGCGTACTGCCAATTATTGAACAAAACTCTTCCTCACGGCTTACAAAAATGAACAAGAGCTAATGCAATATACACATTTGTATGTAATCGTTTTGTTCATCCTTAGATACGATGCCTAGGTGCAAATCATATAATGTACCGTTGCCTGCGGGCCGAGCCTTCGGGTAATTGGATTCTTCACGGTTCTTAAAGCAACGTCTGTTATTTTACGGCATAAAACACCCGCCCGACCCAATCGGAGTGGCACTGCGATAGCATTGAACTAGACAATCAGGTGGTAATTCGCCGAATATATTGTTATTGACATAATACAATACTTCAAGTTGTAGTTGTATGAATTTATGCGGTTCTGTAACAAAATTTAATACTTTTTAAACAATAATTACAAAATATGAGTTACTTAACAGCTGAGGTCTGAACTACTCATGTAAGTACTCCGCACGGTGTATGGCTTGTCATATCATCCATTTTATAGTTCACTATCATTTGCCGCCTCGTAGATGTGTCTCTTAAATATTTGTGTTTAGTGTAAAATGATTAATTTACGGCGACTGCGATAATCCTGCCATAAAATGTTTTATGCTTGCACAAATGTTACTATAAATGAGTAAATATATCTATAGTTCGCGTCATACAGAACGCAACGAGGTAATTATCGGTTGCAAAAACACATGCAATAATAACGATATGATAAATGAGCACGGAGTACATGTAATTAGCCGTCGACAAGTGTGCTCCAGCCTTAGTCCCAGAGACCCGGCGCGTGTGGATACCAGGTTAATGCCGAACACACCCTACTTGTGAGCTATTATGTAATCACGCGTTACTTAATTTACGATCATATTAATCAATTGGAATATGTGAATAATGTCAGTTGTATGCAGAAATTGGTGTTGGAGATAATTGATTCATCCCAACGATAGACGAATTAAATGTGGCCGTCGTTCTTATTTACATTGGAATTGATGGTAAGGAACTGTTACATAAACAATTACGAAGGGGTTTTCGTCGTATACTATTTCTAGACACAGTCCACTGCAGGACTAAGTGCATACATGTTGTGGTGCCGAAAAACACGATGTTCAAACTATGTCCTACAATGCTATGTTATGTTTAAACGACACTGCAATCAGTAATAACGTGTCAACGTTGTTGTGGTGGCCTGAAGTTTGAGGTGTCCAAGCGACGTACTGCACAGAAGCGCCTGACACTCGCGGATCGACGGGCACAATCTGTGACGACGCTTTATAACGACCACCACCGTCGCCACCGTCGCCCTAGGATCAGCAACATTCAACAATGTTGTTGGACAGCTAAGGCCTAAAGCTCTGAGCTACACACTGATGCAAGAGGCACTGTTGGGTACATTTCCAGAATTGTTAAACTTCATAGTCATTGATGACCACATACAATTGACTCGATCACCACTTTATGTGTTAAATTTACATAATATATTCTTTAATTGTACATATGTATATATAGAAATAGTTTAATATTCACAAAAACAGGTCTTTCACCTTAAAGTTTAAATATTGTTTCACTTGGAGCGCTGATGTATATTTGCCGTCGCTCCAAGACAAGGGAACACGACGCTAGACACGTTCTCGTCTGCCCGCTTGTAATCTGCACTTTGACCTAAAATTTCATTAAACGTTTTGAAACACGTAGGTAATTGAAAATTAAAACAAACCGAGCTTCTTCCCAAGTTGTATGAACGTACGGACACCTTGAATGTTAACATATCGAGTGAGGTGCCAAATGTCTCCGGAAACCCTGAGCCACGCCATTGTTCCAGTAGCTACTTAATTGCTTCCGCATTACAAAATTCAAATAAAGCTATGTTGCTCAAAGGTAGTCTAAACTTTGCGCAGACGCCACTCAATAGCAGCTGTACTATGACTACTTGACTACAAACAAATTAGTAGCCCGAAAGGTCGACGACCGAAGGATCACGTCTGGACAAAAGCACCCGAGCCTATGGCTCTAAAGTTCTAAAATATACATTCAAATCTCGTCTCAGTAGCTCCAGGGTAACGCGGCGCGTTTGGGTTTAGTCGTATACATTTTTACTAGACATGCACTCGTACAGAATAGCGTTACCATCAAATTTAAACTTTAAAGGGTAATGTCGTGAGGAAACCTGCATACCATCAAAAAACTGATGAGCCTAAGTTCGATCGAATCTTCTACGATAAGATACATTTCATACTTGTGTTAGGACATAATAGAAATAATAAGTATAGTAAAAAAGACAAATATATTTGTTAAATAAAACGAAATATTACAAAAATTTCACATAACACTGACTTTCTGACTGCCTCGTTGGTCGTGTTGGTTGCAAGTGTGACGACCGATAGTGTTGGGTTTAATTCTCGGAACGGGCACAAGCATTTTTTTTAATTCAGGTTTTCTAGTAGTGGCTGGAAGTATGGCTGCGTGCCCGGTGTAAGGTCTACTAAGGTCACTACCTGTGAAACATGGGAGTGTTCCGCATTCCTCTGCGTGCTTCTTCGGGGATTACAGGCATAATGTTACATTTTTTACGCCCAAAAACCAAAAATCTCTTAATTTTCTTATAATACCCATAGATATCGATATCGAAAGCGCTAAATAGGATACTCATACTAAGACACAGTAGAATTGTTCTCTATCATTGACATGGCGGGATAATATTCATGGGTTTTGTTTTTTAGTTATTATTATCAACATTTTAATTTGTGTTGAACAACAGAATGTTGCAATCAGTTTCTTGTTCGGCCTAGTTGGTGCCTAATACATTATTAATTACAAGTCAGTTCAGAGAAATATGAATGATTTTTTATTCAACAATTTGTCTCTTAAAGCACACTAGGTGGTATGGCCGGGTGCCCAACGAGCGCCAGTGCTCGGCCGACGAGCGATGCCCGTGGCGGCGGCGGCGCGCGGCGGCTGGGCGGGCGGTGCTGCGGCGCGCCGCGCGCAGCGTGCGCCTGCGCAGCCGTACTCCAATTTCACGGGTCGCGCCGCCGCCGCTCGGTATAAAAGCCGCCGCGGCCGATCTGAAAAATCATTCCAGTCACACGCATCTAAGGAGAATCATATCTGTTCTTCTTATTAATTTAATATTTCACTCACATAAACATGAGATCGGTAAGTAGTGTCCAAAAAAATTTAACTTGATAAGTGTCCCACCCCATGTTCGTGACTACATTAAGTTATGCAAATTTGTATAAAATTGAACATATTTGTCTTACAATATAAAGGAATATGATTTTAACTTTAATGTCATTTTCGGTTTCTTCCGAATCAATGCATTTTAAATATTTATAATCAACCCAAAATATAATTTTGTACTAATTCGATAATTCATCGAGTACTATTCCTCCAGCTTTATTATTTCAGTTTATCATTTAAATTACGCATTTTCTACTCTATTATAATATAAATTAATGACATATTCTTCCCAATTCGCTTCGTAATTTCTAGTGTTTCACTCAAATATTAGCAAAGAAAACATTTTTAGTTATATTTTCATGGGGTGTTAAAATACAAATATATAGTTTTTTGCCACAGCGCACCGTGCTGTGAACAGGTTCGAGTAGAGTATTGAGTTATATTCAATTTACTTTGTCTCTTATTTATCGTTCAAATAAAATACAGTAAAAGACAAAACTTAAAACCCATATAGATTGTAAATTTCTGAGAAATTTTTTGGAGCGAATTTGTCGAAAGTGCCTTAAATGATAAACAACGGGATCTTCTGTGAAGTACTAATGGTGTTACGTTATTATGTAACGTTATTGAATTATCTTTATTTATAATAGTTCCAGTAGTTGTAAACAAAACGTTATGTCGGTTTGTGAACAGTCAGCTTAACAACGGTTTGATGACCGCCACAGTTGCTATTGACAGGCGCGTGAGTAATATCTGAAAGATAAGCTGCCGGACTTTCATTCGAGACGAGACGAGACGAAGGTATTCCTTATTCGCTCCAAATACTTGGCTACATGGAACATCTGCACTCAGCGGAGAGTTTAATCGGTAGATGTAACCACAGCGACAGTATATGAGCGGTGCGGTGCCGTACGACGCGGTGTTGAGGTTCTTCGTTTCGTTGTAGTTCATCGCGCTGTCCGCCTTGGTGGCAATGGCCTGCGCCGCGCCCCAGCTCCAGTACCAGCAGCAGTACCAGGGCCAGGTCATACCCATCGTGCGGCAGTCCCAGGAGGTCAACTTCGACGGCTCCTACCAGTACAGGTATCGTTGCGTCACATTATTTGTTCCTCGAGAAGAATAGCCGCGCCAGTATTAAGTGCGCTAATCTTCTTGATTCGAGTTCACTTCGTTTCGTGTAAAATATACGACGGTGTAAAACAGGGAGGTTGAAATGATATAATTTAAAGCATGCAGACATCCGTTTCTGCTATTTACGAGGTCATAAGCACAAAAATTAATGAACACGCATGTATCCCAGAAGATAGGCTGAGGAGTGCTGTAGCCTCGCACGTATCTTCAGTAATGTTATATGTGGTTGGCAAAAACAGACTCCTGGCTAATACGTGAAATTTCCACTAAAAATCTAATGTACAAAATTCCAATAGTACTCAATCCAGGATTTGAACCCGGGGCCTCTAGATTGGGGAGATCCGCTTGTAACCACTGAACCAACGAGATACAGTCAAAAGGATTTATAATTAAAACAAAGATCACTTTGAGGTGAAAGCCTACTTCTAAATAAAATATATTGTTTGTATATATAATGTATCATTTGTATATAATTTATATTCAAATTACTGAAAACATAATAGTACCTTAGCAATGATAAAGATCAGATCTTGGTCTGCGTAAATTTGTATTAAATAAATATCTTCTCATTTTAACATTTCTATACATAATCGCCGTCATTTCTCAAGATCATAAATTTGTTAAACGAAATGCTTACGAAACGTAAAATACGAGTAGTAAAGGTGTTAGTAATAATAAAGTTTCATTTATCGTTTTGAAGGGTTATCTTAACATAAAATGGCCATAAATGCAGCGTTCACTTAAAAATGACACTCAAAACTTTTCTATCGGTAGATGACAACTTAGGCAACTCGTGTGAAGCGATAGCCAGTCACTGCCTACTGAATTTAAATATAAATTTGTATTGTGAAATTTCCTTTATGGAGTGGATCTATAAACAATCCTACGTGAAGCTAAATGTTAAACTTATGGGAGTAGAAGTCATTAACACGAACGACCGAGCCCCGGTCAGGCAAGAGAATCGGCTCCGGGTGTCATTGCCGACGCCTCTGTCGCCACGAGCGAGGTGGAATCCGACATGCGGCCTTTGAAACACGGCCAATGTATTGCAAAAGATTATTAGGTAAACCTTGTAGATCACGGTCTCAGACAAATAGAAATTATGGAAATGGGCGAAAATGTCGCCACCGAGTGATGCTTGATCGCTGACCACGTGGATATGTCCATTGATTTATTATACATTCTTACAGCCGCTGAACATTTAGCAATGTCTCCTATCTCCTTCTTATCCACGGCTGGTACGTTTTTCTGGACAGCATTTTGCATTTATATACATACGTATATGGGTTTCAAATATGTTATGTGTTAGTAACAGCCGTAGTACCGAATGTCTGTAAAACGGATATCTTACGTTATAAGCAAAGAATCTCAAGAACACGAGATTGACAATACGTTACACAACAGAATGGTTTGGCGAAACATCTCATTAATTTTGATATTTGCAAGAGTTAGGCCGCGCTCCGGGCGCTTGGAACACATCATTTATTGTAAAAGCTTTACATGCTTTACGTATCTTCGCGAACTGTAGGGACTTTGGTCCTTTTGTCGCTCAACCAGCATTAAATTATGAGCTGTCACTCAACCCTTTATGCAATTATTACAGCATCTTCCCAACCACATTCTAGACACTAGCTAGTTATTAGGTTTAGTTAATGGATTTACAAATTTTACCTGATTATGGTAGTGTTGTGAAGATTGGCTTAAACAGTTAATTATATTGCAGTGTATGGGAATAATAAAGTTTAAAGATCATTCGCTATGTCCATATAGCTATAGTGTGTTATGTCCATATAGTATATGTGTAAAAATAAATATATTCGCTGAACACTAGAACGGTGATGAAAACATAGAAAGTAAACCTGGTAGCCCGAGCTGTTCAATGCGCTCTTGAAGGCGTGTGAGGCCTGGTCTCTTGAGGCGTGTGAGGCCGTCACGGACCTAATTCTTTGCAATGTGAGACAATGACGTAAGCAAGAGAGGAACGATAAGTGAATGAGTCACAGTGGTGATGATATAGTGAGGTGGTAATTCTTTTAGAGACATGTATTTTGTCTTCAAACACGCACAGCAATACGTGTGATCATCGGAATGAATAGATGTTACCTACTGTTCGAACTAACGACATCAAACATTTTGCCTACGTATTTCGTTATCATCATGTATTTGACACTCTTCTCGCAACAGTTACGAGACCGGCAACGGCATCGCCGCCCAGGAGCAAGGCTACCTTAAGAACGCCGGCATCAAGGACGCCGAAGCGCAGGTCGCCCAGGGATCCTTCAGCTACACGTCTCCCGAGGGCATCCCCATCGTCGTGAATTACATCGCTGACGAAAACGGTAATCACGTTGTTGTAATTTATTTATAGTAACACACTTAAAGTACATCCTTAAATACTATTTGTCATGAATAGCAGTTTAATCATTTACTATTGAGCTTATTGATTGTGCATTGATTCTCCTAAATGAAAATATCCCATAATTGTACGATTTAAAACAAAATATTTACAACATGGATCCAATGATTAACATTACATATTTTGTTGCAGGCTTCCGTCCCGAAGGCGCTCATCTCCCCACTCCTCCTCCTATCCCTGAAGCCATCGCCCGCTCCCTGCAGTACATCCAAGCGCAACCGCAACAGGCTCAGCAACCCTTCGCGCAGAACTTCCGCGGTTGACCCTCGCCAACACCACCACGGACCGACGACACCGACGCCAGCTGTAGGATTCCTCGACGGAAGAGTAGACCTAGATAAGCGACCCATCACTGTGATTTATTTTATAATATAAGACATTTATGAGATTAATAAGTATAAAGACTTTTGAAATAAAATGTTTCTTAATTAGCCTCGTATTTTCGTTTAAATCTATAATACATTATAATATTTATTAGCAATAATATAAAGGAACCGTGCCCGTATTTACAAGGTGATAATGGATCAAACTAACCTCTAAATATTGTCATCGTCAGCTTATCAAAATCCATTTCTGGACATGGGACCCCTCGACGGGGCTTAATCCATAATCACCTCATTGGGGATCGCAGCGCAGCTTCCCGTGCCACCTACGCTGCTATCGGTAACCACCAGGGTGTTCAGCCGTTCCTTCGGTAATCAATACGGCGGTCTGCTAGATATGTTGTTTGTCTTCTTTTGATAATAAATTCGAGTATGTTTTGAAACATTTAGTCTGGCTAACAGGCAGAGCTGCTACTTGAAGATGAGCGGCCAAAGTAGCCTATGAATATTTTGACATCGGGCTGACGACTAACGTGTCATTAGATTTAGCTTTGCAATTTTATTGAAAAGCATTATACGAGTATGTCATAGTACTTTAGTTAGACGCTCATACATGTAAGAATTTGTAAAACGTCTTCTTCTTCTTC
>DWEI01003471.1:0-12805 GCA_018245875.1 Mysoria ambigua | reverse complement strand
GAAAACAACTATTTTATTATTTTTGGAGTCTATTTTCCTCCTGAGGTCTATTGGCAAATAAATATTTAACCTCATAAATGACTATTCTCAATATAAAGCCAAGAATTCACCGTAACATATATTAAGTTATAAACTTACATACATGTTGCCTCTTATCCAATAAAATATCTATTTCAACCAGATGGTGGTGTTTGTGTCATAAAAATAAAGTGTAATTTAAATCGCAATGGGTAATTAGATTTGAATTCGAGGAAAATTCGATACATATTTATGCTGACTATATCTAAAACATTGGGAATTAAAATATCTTTCTATTAAAAGATTTTTTAATTTTCTTTATTAGAGCGCTGAAGTAAAGTAAATCTATACCGTTTCGTAGAAATGTATTTAAATCCCAAATATGTCTTGGCTCGCAAAACAGCGTTGGTGTGTTTTCGCCTTACTCTCGCCTACTTTGTATCTCGGGTCGGGATGACCGACCCAGTCTCCATCCTATACCTACGCATACCTGCCTCTAAGTCTACGACAAGTTTGTTTCCACGGCGCAACTTATTGGCATTCGACGGTTTTAAGATTAAAATAATTGGATAATTTTGTTCACATAATCTTTTATATGAACATAACTTCCAATCAAGATACAAGGCTTACGCGCA
Source organism: Mysoria ambigua (assembly GCA_018245875.1). NCBI lineage: Eukaryota > Metazoa > Arthropoda > Insecta > Lepidoptera > Hesperiidae > Mysoria > Mysoria ambigua. The sequence continues at coordinate 12,152 of DWEI01003471.1, read as the reverse complement.
GATATACGATCCATAACATAATAAAGAGGCCTTACACATCTTGATCTAGAATATTAAATAATTTTCGTCTAAAGCTGAACCTGTAATAAGTCCTGTATTAAACCACACCCCGTACAAAAGTTTTTTCTCTGCATATTCACGTAGGAAATGTGTGCCAATATGTATGTATGTAATCTTCTAGATTACTCGTTCTGGTATTTTATATTATCCATTAGTCGGAAGGGACTGAGTGCATTTACTCCTGTAGTAAGTAAATAATACTTGCCAACATCAATATTTTCGGTTGGAACGTCGGCCTAAACTGTACCGTGGACGCGCGCCGCTCGCCCGCCGTGAGCCTAGCTCAGAACACCTACGTCGCGCTTACTGTTGCCTGAGATCAAGGTTTCTAGACCCGGCCCGAACGAGTTTCTCAGATCTTGTCGTAGCGAGACACAACTTTTACTTGTCTATGTGTGCATGTGTTTGTGTGGGACGGTATTGTAAACAACTGGAAACAAGTTGGGAGTGCGCAGCGCGTGTCTATGACTGAGGGGTATAAAAAGTTGAGGTAAAGAAAAATACAAAACCGTACAGAATCTTAATAGCTGCACTTACGAAGATTTTGTTTACGGCCTGGTCTATACATCGTCACAAAAAACGGTATAATGACGTTATTCACATTTTCGTAGCAGGATTTAATAACAACAATAGTTTTTTTATATGCAAGGAGTAGCGAAGGATTTTTTCTCAAACTACACTCTTAATATCGTCTCGTTCAGTTAGTATCATACATTAATATTATCGTTAAACAGTTGACTAAGTAAACTTTGTTTGTAGTCGATGTCGATAAATCACTAGATTTACAATAACTCTGATGCCCGCATTAAAACTGCGTGATGGATGACTGCGGAGAAAAATATACCTATGGTACATATATTATATAAAACATACTTATGTTCTACTACGCTATCAGATACACGATTATATATAATTTATTTTACGTTTATAACATGCTTTGTTACACCGTCGCACGCGGGTCTTCTCTGATGAGATGGCCAATGGAACAGTCTGCCACGCGGGCCAAGTGTCGGTTGGTAGACTTTATATGCCTTAAAGGATATTATAAAGAAGTAAAACATGGGCAGGTCACAATATTTTCCTTAAACATGACAGCATCAGATATTGAATATTAAAAATACTGGTCATATAACCACATCGATAACTGATGCGGTGCGAAGCTTCTTTTTGTCGAAGAAATACCTCAAAACAACTTTCTACCTTCTGGTTCTGGTGACCGTCTGATGGCGGTATGGCACACGTATCTTGGCCCGGCTACATACGCCAGCTGCTGAGTGGCAGCAACGTCCACGTTCTTGCCAACGTTGAAACCCAGCGTGGGGATTATAGGTAATTCTCGTAAGTGAGGGCTATTTCTAGCAAAGGATTGCCACGTTCACGGAATAGAAGTTAATACAGTACTGTCTCAAACAAAATGAGCAGATACCACGCGCAGAAACAATAACGATATAAAAATGCCGCACTGCGTACATCCTTCACGAGTTGTGCGGTTTAAAATACGGACCGTACGTATTAGAGCGTAAGCCGGACGGAGGCTTGGGGCTAAATGCGCTAATATTACTAATCGCCTTCCATCGAACTAGCTTCGGCCTGCAACTCTGATCGCATTAAATGGAGCAACGTGGAGTTCCCGCGTTAGCTTAACGCCACCGTGACACGACACGACACTTTTAATTAAATCCAAATTAAAATGCGCCGGTGTACTATCAACTGAATATTTTTGACACAAAATCGTTTAATTCTGATGTAGGCAGGTATATGAAGTGTTCCAATTACTTTTTTTTTAAAGTGCCAACAGGCAACACATCTTATAGTTGCCGTCTTACAATGGCCACGTATTGACCACGTCATAGGATGTATGATAATTTGCTGCCGTCATCACGTCCATCCGCCGATGTATCGTTTCATTGTGTGACTGTAATTATGTAAACAGATCCGTACATATTCTATATGTTGGTACCCGCTAGGCTCGTTCTCATCGAGTCGTGTGAGCATAGCATGGCAGAGGGAGAAAATGAAACTTTTACGGTTGTCATGCAACATTGTTGGCAGATTATTGTAAACACCTCGTGTTCGCAGCGAAGTGAAGAAAGAAAAAAAACTCAATTTTATTGCACGTCTGTATTATGGCCGTTGGCCAGCACTTTCTACAGCATAAAGGTAATAGTACACATTACAGACACACAATTGTACTTCGATTTTGCAAATAACATGTTTTGAGAACTTGTAAATTTTATGTTAGTACACAATTGTAATAGCGATTTAATTTGTATGAAAATTGCTTTTAAGATGGCGCACCGTAGTTTTATAAGCGTATGACTATTGATTTACTAATGATTTGTATTATTTAACATAAATTTAATAGAAAAATGTTGTTCTCGGTTTGTTATCAGAACATTTCTACAGGAATATGTTTTACTGACGTAACTTCACGCCTGTAATCCCCGAAGAGGTGGGCAGAGGAATGAAGAGAATTTTCTACTGTTTGAATCTTTTTATCTGTCCTACACACATTTCTAAATTCATATTGAGAGTGTTATTTTCATTATAATCAAGTATACCTATATTGGTAGTTACGACTTGCTATATACATACACGGTGATTATACCAAATCACCCAATATCTATAGCCAAAAACTTAAGTATTTTGCGCATATTTATTCCAATAATTAGCACGGAATGCAACAGTGTGAAATGCATGTCTGATTGTTATTAAAACATCATTTAACTGATACCTATTTATAGTTTCGAATTATGAATTTCACAGTTAAGTGTCAAAACTACCACGAAGTTGTTGCCACCAGGTATGTGTACCTACCTGTAAACAAACTTCTTGCATTTCACGATTATACATGATGCAAGTAATTTTACACCTTATAGCTTATATACATAAAATCCACATGACTCGCCGTAATAAAATGAAGTAACTATAGCGGGATCGAAAATAAGAAACTTGAAACGATGCTTTCACGGATCGATCGTGCGACGTTGCCGCTCCGTGCACGCCACTTGCCGAGTTGCCGCCATATTTATTTTTACTGCTTGTTGCCAATCAATTATTGGAGGGAAATAATAGTGACACCTGCTCCGCTATTGCACATTACTTAATGTGCAGTGCTAAAGCATTAGACGCTAGTTTGGCAGTTAGGTGTTTAAAGTGAAATTGGAATCAAGAACCAACTATATTTACTAATTTTGCCATTCTATAATCCATTGTTTACAGATTGCCTGAGGATCAAATAATTATTTAAACTTGCTAACCAGTGTAGTGCTAGACGCTAAAGCAACTCGGGCAACGTGCGGAGTGCTTGCTAATTCTGCTGATTTCAAAACATGATAATATTTTTCATAATCATCAGCAGCTTACTGCAGTTCACTGTTGGACATGGGTCTCCTCTGATGGGTTATGCCCATTGTCTCATGTGAGGCATGCGGGTTGGGGACGCAGAGCAAAGCTTTTCGAACTGCCCAAGTTGCTGCGTGCTGCATTTTAACATTTATAACAAATACAAAATACAAGAGTAAGAGTAAACCATAACAATGAATAGCAGTTCAGTTTTTTGTCAGAGTGTAGAGTATTATTGTTATGGCTAGAACGGTGGAGGAAAGCATAGTGAGGAAATAGGTATCATAGATAAAATACCATTTTGTATTTGACCGGTTTCACAGATTACGACTTTTACTCATGTCATTACACGAGGTGACTCGACTCGGTACCATTACTATGTACAATAATATGGTCGATAATGAACATATAATAATCTAAAGTATAAATAAAAACACACAGACATGAACTTAAACATTTATTATGTGAAAAGGTACACTTTCAATAGTACATCATATTTCATGTTATATGCCAAATTGCGTATCAATTTTGAAAACCATATATGTACTTGTTAATAATAAATAATATATTGATCAATAAATATAATTAATCGTACCTAAATCTACTGTTAAATAGTAATACTTACATTCCATACACATTGGTAAAATAACCATAGACTACACCTCAACAGAGAACTTAATAAAATTGTAGTATGTGATCTATGGTTGTATCTTTTCAAATCGACGCTAAAAACTATGGTCTATGCCTACTATGTCCATATTAACAATAGACAAATCCAAAATATAATGACACTATAATTTATATCTAATAACGATCAAAATTGTTATATCGTAGCGTTAGTTTTATAAAAACTCAATACTTTGAGATATTAACGGTCGAATAATTTCAATATTTTGTCATTTAAAATTAAAGTTTCCATTAAACGACAATATTTTTAAGGTTCCGTTATCTTGCCATAGACTAATTTAAAAGTTGAAGACGTAACAATTAAGGTAAGTGTAGAAATAGATTACAAACAGAACTAAAAGGGTCCAATCAAATGACGTACAGCTAAACGTTAGTCCGTTGACGTTGTGAGCTGTCGTTAGTTCTGAGCGGGTTCTGTGGTCTGTCGAGGTAGACGGATGGATTGTCGTGGGGCGGTCTCTGGAGGCGGCCCGGCGCTGGCGGGGGCGGAGGCCTGGTCTGCTCCACTTGGGTTCTATTAGGCTGCACTATGATGTCCTGGCGTGGCGCCATTGCTGGAATTTGACGACACATCTATTGTGTAACACATTAATAAAAGACTTAAAAGAAACATAATTAAATTCAGTTACATTTCTTTGGATTCACCTATGAGATTGCTGTAAAAAGCGCGGAAGAACTGTATGCACTTATTTCGTGCATTTATGATTTTCAGAGCAGTTTGTTGATGTAAATACGCCGCATGACTTAGATCCGAATAACACAAAAGCTAAACTGGGTCGTGTCCTTCATGTCGCTCTGTCCGTCCGCTATGTATTATCCATTGGTTAGTCGCGGCCCGGCGTTCGTCGGGTCAGGTTATAATACGTTTGTCGCGGCACGTTCGGCTTTGCACATGCGTAAATAGGTGAACGATCTAAATAATAATGTAATCCATTCAGACCGCCAGTCACCGGTCGGTGTCGGCTGTGGGAGGTGGCGACGCTACGCTTCGCATTTGGCGGGAAAATAGTTCGAGGCGGGAATGGATTCGTGTGTACGACCAGGACACCGCGCAACGTGGTACACGTAAACAACGCGCCGTCAGTCAGTCGCCGCTTGGCCTTCGCCGAGCGTGGTTGTTACGATGGAGCGTGATATTTTCGTTGCGCTCGTTTTAGAAGTTGAAAAGCACGAGTGTCTTTATAACACCACTCTGCCCGAGTACGCTAGGAAGGAAGAGACGGAGAAAGCTTGGTTGGAAATATCTAATAACATACAATTGTCAGGTATATAATTGTTGAGTATCATTTTGTTGATGGTAATTATAACTACGTATGTATATGTACATTCTGAACTAGGTTCCGTAGAAAATTTATAAGTCACAAATCAAATGTTTTTAGGTAATGGAACAGTACAATAAAATTAGTTTGCTTCGATTTAGAGACTTTATTTTATTATATTTTTGAGAATGATAAGTATTGTTGCAACCAAAAATTTCAGTTCCCGAATGCAAAGACAAATGGCGGAACATCAGGTCGACGTTCCGACGCAGCTTCAAACCGTCGCGAAATGCCAAACCAAAGAGAACCTACTACTTGAGTAGATATTTGGACTTTATCCTGCCGTATTCAAAGCCCATGGACGACTCCATCTTCCGCAAGGACAACACAGTCAACCAACAAAAAGATATTACAGTTATCAAGGACGAAGACAGTGGGAATTCCGCACTTGAAGATGAGGAACATATGACTACCCCATCGTCCTCCCAGGAGCACATTGCATGGCAGGAGACGCGTGATTCTTTAGATTTAAATGGAGTCGTTTTAGAAAACAAATCAGTAAACCGCCAGCCAAGTTTGCGGCGTCAAAGACTATCGAGCCAAGAGGAATTCTCAATACCGGAACATTTAAGAAGCAAGCCTGAGCAGCAGGTCGATGGCCTGCTTTATCGCAGTGGTAAAGAACACATGAGATATTTCTTTTTAAGTCTTCTACCAGAATTCGTCAACATGTCCGAACAGCAGATCAGGACGTTCAAGATTCGAGTTCTTCAGCTCATTGATGAGATCAAAACTGAGAGTTCTGTAGTTGGGAGCTCAAGTAAAAATTAGGTTTTGATATTGTGATAGTTGTCATTTATACCTCAGTGCATATAACACAGGGAAAGGTGTATCTGGTCCTGGCCAGTTTTGTCTATTTTTTTCTTGCAGTAAAATCTATGAGCTTCGTATTCTGTTTATTAGAATGCAGTTTTGCAGGAATATTGTGTTGAGAAGGGTATAGGTAATAGATGCTGTAATAGATGTCAACATCAAAATCGACTTTGACCTGACGCCGGTAACGAATATTTGTATATACACCTATAAATGACTTAAATACATATTTTCGAATAAAATGTAAACCGAACTGGGCGTACTTTATTCATTCATAGAGCATAGCGCCAAGATTTATAAGTCTAAGATAAACGTATACGTATTTGAAAGATTAAAAAGTCCATTTAGAAAGTTTTAATAATATTGTTATATTTGGGACATCTCCACACACGGCCATCTGGTCCCAAAGTAAGCGTCAAGAGAGCTTGTGCTGTGGTAACCAGACGGCTGAGAAACTACATATGTGCACGTAAATATCGACTTAAATAGCTATGTTTTTTACTCTCACACAGAACAAATATTTGTGTTATTCACACAAATATTTTTTCCGAGTGGAAACCAAAGTCACGACCCCGTCCGCAGCTCAGTTTTATTATCGACTGCGTCATCGCATCGACTCGAGTCGATACAAAATCGATTTCATCGAGAAATTACAGTTGCGTAGTCTCACCCGTGCCGCCCAGCGATACCTCTTGAACGACGCGTGTCGCAGCCACGTACTCAAGTTGAACTTTCAACACCAACGAGGCGGTGTGGTCGTCGAACTGAAAATTAAGATAGCGGACGAAACATTAATAGTTTATACGCAACAAATTAATAATTAGGGAATCATGTAAACAAGGGAAATTAAACGTAAAGTCACGATAAATTTACGTTCCGTTATAGAACAGTTAGTGAGATTCTAAGATAATAAAATTCAATAGTTTCCGACCCGGGAATCGAATACAAGATTATTCGATCACCTCCCGCTTGTAACCACTCGTCCAATATGGCAGCCATCGCGAATAAAAATATTTTATTTGAGAAATTCGTATTTTCTCCCGCCATTCTATGGCATGTTAAATATAGTGTGACTCATTCGCATTATTGTCAAGGGACGGAATATTTTCTACACTCTGCTCACCTCTTGGGGTAAAATACGGGAATTAAGTTACGTTAATTATACTGAACAACCATCCTTTGATTAGTTCTGTTAAAAAAAAATTCTCAAAAAAAAACTAAAAGACAATGACAGGTTTATATATCATGGGTCGTTTGGAGCGATGTGTTTTATCATAGTTGCTCGGTTAGATTAGATTTGAATAGTGACGGAGTCAGATCGAGGTTGATTGAATTATGTCGTAAAACACATAACTCAGATAAGTCCATGTAAACAACTCTGTTTTCATAGGTCGAATAACATTTTGCGTTTTCTCTGCATACATCATACGCGATATGTAATCTTCGCGGCAGGTTTCTTACGGCGGTGGCAGAGGGTGCCGAGTGACAAATAGATCTTCTGAAGTTCCACCAGTCTCTCGCTTCGCTCATATAATTTCGATTAATATTATGATATCTGCCAATTCGTACTTGGGCAGCGTGGCAGACTATGGCCCTAACATTTTTGCTCGTGTCAAGTGGACCGCTTAAGGAGAGGATGTTTCCATGTGGTAACTAGATATGTAATTTATTTATTTATAGCGGTGTCACAAATTCTTATAAAATGAAACCTTAAGAAGCAAAAAAAACGACAGTAACAGTATTCTTAAATATATTTGCTGTGAGTAAATAACTTATATATTTATTTGGAAACAGTATTTTTATAGTGAAGAACAGTATGTATATATACAAGTTAGATAAACAGATAATGAAAGAACTTGGTATAGATTATAATGATTGATTGACGTGGTCATGTCCATATTTTGTATCATTGAGAAAAACATCTTGACAACATTATATTTATAATAAATTATTTTTTATTTATTAACAAATGTTTATTTTACAAAAATTTTCAGTTCGTTTTTTTACAAATATATGTTCGCCTGTGTGAAGTGAGCATTTTGTACTGGTCGTACTTTAATGATAACAATTCGTTTGTTTATGTCTAATACGCATTGCACTGTCGTGTTTAAATCGTTTTGTTTTTACTGTTGAGCGCAATTTTATATTAAGTTTGTAATCAACAACTGAACAGTGATCGACTTTATGATCATAGAGTCACATTCGTAAATATAAAGATATTTCTTGATAAAAGTAATTTAGATCACACCTTAATTTTTTTTTCCCCATAAATGTTACAACCGGTTTCACTCAGTTGAATGCAAATCACAAGTTAATATGACTAATGAACTTCAAACTCACCGTATCGTTACTCAGTTTGACTATTTTTTGTGTCGCACAGTTTATGTTCATGTAAACAATTAAATAGTAAAAAACAATTTGTAAAGGAGCCTATAGACTGGTAGACTTGTGTTACTCGTCGCTGTGAAAATATAAGATCAAGTGTTTAAACATAGGGTTATCTTTGTGATATCTTATCGTGTGTTTATCAGCGAGATACAAATTGTAAGCCCCCTGTTCTACTGTCAATACGCATTTTCTACATGACTTATCAGTGTTATTAAGTAGATTCGACGCAGAGTTTCTCAAACTTTGCATAGTTGTAGCATGAAGGTATATTGGATTAAGGATATTGTGATTAAAAGCTATTGTCTACTGTTTGACTATTAAACATTTAGTGAGAACGTTTTTAAGCTTAAATACCACTTGCCATTACGGTGAAAGAAAACCTCGTGAAGAAACCTGCACACCTTGAGTTCAGAAAAATAAATTGTTCTCTAAGGTGTGTGAAGTTTGCCAACCCGCACTCGGCCAGCGTGGCAGACTACGGCCTTAACCCTCTCGTTTTGAGAGGAGACCCATGTTCCAGCAGTGGAACGATAGAAGGGTCGATATCGAGAACGTTCTAGATAAATGTTTTGATGATGTTCTAAATATGTATCGGCTTAAATCAGGTAGGTGTTTCCGGGAGGGCCGGAACAATAAAAATTTATAGTTTTGTATACAATATGCAGCTGTTATGCATTTTGCTGCTCTTTTGGCATCAAACAAATGTGTTAACGTGAGAAATTACAAAGGCAAGGTACTAATTATTGTTTTGAAGTGCAGTTACTGAAACATTTGTTTTAGAATCTACACGGGAAGAGAAATACAAACGTAAGATAATCGTCCTATTTTTCATATGTAAAGATTATTGCAAACAAATGTTTGCCTATTATGATTACAAGTAAATGTCAATTATGATTATTGGTATGTGAATATGAAAACGTAATCCAAGTATTCACTTTACAAATATATATCCTTTACATACCTATTTTTGTTTATTGGTTGCGTTGGTCGCAAGTGCAACTAACGATCACAAGGCCTCGTGTGGGGCACAAATATTTTTTTCTAATTTAGATTTTCTACTAGTAATTCGGAATCTGTATATGTGCCCGGTATATTGCAATAGGCTCACCACCTATTCCATAGTGGAACGTAAACTTAAATGGTGAAACGTGAGAGTGTTCTTCATTCCTTTATCTTCGGGGATAATAGGCGTGATGTTACGTTACCTATCTTTACGCCGGGTCTCTCATGGCTAGGCGGAGAACTTTAAAAATATTATTAGAATATATGTTTCATCTAATTACAGGGTTTGACTTATTTGAACCATAAATAATAATTGTCTTATACAATAAGGATAAGAATACCAGAGTAAGAATGGATAAAAATAAGGCTTTACAAAGAAAGGCTTCTTATTTCTGTTTCCAAACTTTCATTCATTTATTTTATAAAGCAAAATGATTTTTAGTAGAAACATTACCAATACTTTTTTTTCCTTTATTTTTTACATGAATATAGCATATTTCTAAATAAAAAAAACTATGCTATATTTGACTGTATATACTATTACCGTGAAGATCATGAACAAAAAAAAACAGGAATGACAGTGACATATTGACAATCTAATAACTGACAGAATAGAATTACGCTTAGATGGCGACACTGTAATTTTTGCGCGAATCTCTCGTTCTTTCCGAAATATTCTAGAACCAATGTGTGATCACAATTTCATCACAAAGCATGAATCACAGAGTTTGAATATATAAGCATTACCACGTTTATTGGAGTCAGTGCTGTGTTGCGCGTGAAGACTTAGTGCTTAGGTTACTTCCGATCTATATACCGTCATGGCGTCTAATAATCCGGGAAGCAGTAATCAAATAGCTGGTGCCTTGACCTATCCAGCCAGCAATGACAACTTGCAGCCAGTGCCCGAGCAGCCGAGGCAGCCTCGGACTCTCCAGGTAACTTAATTTTCTATCAGTGTTCAAATAGTCCGCGCGCTTACCACCCGGCATGCGTCTCTGTCTGCGCTATATACTATGTAAATCCTATCTAAATAAGATTGAACATGCACATTTACCGATTAGAGGACTGAACAGAGTAACAGCAGTCTTATTTAGTATTACTTGGCCGTAATAATTCCCAGCTTACGTGGAGACATATTTATATAGCACACGAGAAAGGACGATGGAATATCTGCTTATTTCATTTTTCTTTCGTTCTTTTCCAGGGTCTACTCCGTTTTGCAATGGAGGCGACGAAAGCGGAAGATGCTCCATCCAACTCAGAATTAGGACCTATGGACGAGGAGGTAATTTCGTGATTAAAATATTTCATCAAATAATACATACAACACTCACTATCATTATCTATATAGGACAATAACACAAACCTTACTAAAATAAATAAAATTATTACATAACAATACCTGTTATCTCCGAAGAGGTGTGGGCAGACCAATTTAGTACACTCCATCAGTTACGTTTACACCCCGCTATAGAATAAATAGGTGGTGAGGCTATTGCCATTCCCCAAGCACATATCTAGATGCCACACAAATAGCCATTACTAAAATTAAATGTTTCAAAATGTATGCGACTAGACTTGATAACTACTGTCAAGTTATGGCAAAATAAGTCACACGAGGTCTAGTTATCATAGCTAACGGGAGCTCCACTAAGAATCCTCAGCACTGAATAATAAAACCGATATGACTGACTGAATGACATGGCTGCTTCAGTGGTAGGCGGGTTGCAAGTATAACTACTGATCAATATGTACTGTGTTTAATGGGGGAGTTCAGGGAGTATTATATAACACAATTTTAGAAATCTCTTGTTCATTTTTTGTTTACTCAAACAAAGGTATTTTAGGGACCAACAGGTGTTTTACTCAACTTATTTGTGACTTTAAGATAAAAATGGTCATTTGGGTATTACCTACGGTGTACAGAAAACTATTACACTGAGTTCCATGAGGGGAGGGAGGGTCAAGAATCTTCGTAAATTGTGCTATGTAATACTTGCACACTCTATTGCCCAGTCAGGTACTATAGGATTTTGTTACTTAGAAATTTTAGTTGTAATGTAGACACTGAATTTGTTATGGGTATATTCTAATACACTCTTCTATATTTCATGGTGGGTCATAGAATTTAACAGATGGTCGGTAAGAGTGTATCACACCTCGACAGATGTAGGTGTGAAGATAAAAAATATGCTTACAATGGGATGTTCTCCAATTTCTCACTGTCATTATGTTCAGAGTGCATACGTGAAACATTGGGGACCTGTAGTGCAAGATATTTGTGCAATCAGTTGGTGTATCTTAGACAAAATACTTTTCTGTAACCATTGACAGCAAACTGTAACATCATCAGAAATGTCATAACAACATAATGATAATGACGAATGGTAATATTGTTAATATATTCTTATTGAAAACACTTAAATTCATGTGTGACAAGATTTAATGACTTAATATTTAATGTATGACTGACATAACTTTATGGTTCTATATAATTAATTACGAAATATTATTGTAATACTTAAATATATAATT
>DWEI01003470.1:0-12805 GCA_018245875.1 Mysoria ambigua | reverse complement strand
AAAATGGCGGTGGGCGGCGACATCTGGCCGGCGCTGCGTGCCGCCGCGGGACTAATGCGGCCTATTTAGACGTGTCAGCCGCGGTGTTTCCTTGTTAGCTGCACACGCGGCGAGCGTACTGTGCGCCACTGCTCCGTGAGTTCAGTGGTTAGTGCGGAAAGCCACGTAGCAGGTCGTGGGCTCGATTTTCGTCGAGAATAATTGGTTGCGTGATGCGCAGGAGTTTTTGCTTCTGAGTTTATTGAATAGTATGTATGTATATTGAGTGGCCAGTCGTAGGTTCGATTCTCGTCTGGGATGAATGGATTGGTGACTGTTTTAAATAATATAAACATATTAAATAATCAGAGTAGCGGGGTTTGTTTAAATAAGCGTTTAAATTTTTTTATCAAACTAAATTACAATCAGGATCAGGCCAAGTGTGTATTGGTAGAAATGTGATAAAATTCAAACATTTCCAAACCTTTGAAATTTAAATTATACTCCATAACTATACGTATAGCTAAGAGTATTGCTACTAAAGCGAATAGTTTAAGGAAAAAAAGTATATAACACGAATGACAAAGGACATTTGGTTCGGGCGCGCGCTTGTTGTAACACAGAACACGCCTCGGAACCAAAAGCGTCAGCGAAGAGGAATCTCGTTAAGTGGCAACTTGGAGTTTTTGCGCCACGGAACAGATCTTGTTACGTATATGAAACGTTTTTGTACATAAATACATGTATTTACGACGTAACACACAGCTCGCGCGACGCGTGCTTCACGAACGTTTGTTGGAACGACCCTTCTTTATTTTCATATTGGTCTTGGTACTACTCAGCTAAAGCTTTGACTCTTCTCTTTGTAGACTTTGGTGCCAAACAGTGGGACGTTGGAAGCATCAGTGATGATACCAATTTTAAGTGTTCTGGAGGCGATGCCAGCTTATGTAGCGTGTGCGGCAGATGTAGCGCAGGATACCCTCACGTAGCTGGTGGGAGAATGTACGGAAGGTGGATACGAGAAGCTGAAGGTCAAGTTCAATGGGGTTCTTTGGGATAAACCACATCTGGCTGTAGACGGATATGGGTTAAGAATACTATACTAATTTTCATCATCATCATCATCATCATCAGCCTATTCTCGTCCACTGCTGGACATAGGCTTCTCCAATAGCACGCTACTGAGCTCGATCTTCAGCTCCTGGCATCCAACCGCTGCCAGCCACTTTGCGTATGTCGTCACTCCACCTAGCCGGAGGGCGGGCGGCCTACACTACTTTTGGCAAGACGTGATCTCCACTCTAGAACGCGTCTGCCCCAACGGTTACCTGTCTTGCGACATAATAATTTTACACAGGGTTAATTTGATGTGTCATACATTTAATCATTATTCATAATTAAATCAAACGATGGCGAATTTAAAGCACTTCTGTTTGAGTTGCGGAGTGCGAGCGCTTGTTTTCAATTACGCGGGTGTTTCAGTTCAAGTTATTGCAATGAATGTCGCTGTGTCCGTGCACAAGGCCGCTGGCCGTCGGCCAGGAGACGGCGCGCTGTCGTTTGTTTGCACTAATGCCACCCGACAATGAGTTATTATATCTCAGCGATCTTATCGACCAAGAAAATTATACTTCCACGAGATGGGAAAAGTGCAGAAGTAATTTATATAAATAAAGTATTTAAGTAGATCGTCTACATAATTGTAGTAGGAAATTAAATGCTTAGTAACATTTCAGTTTCATTTTAATATCTGAAAATAGGTAACTTGTGAAATATAGCTACTTCTAATTAGAACCGATTTTCATTAAGGTTATATCGATTCAGGAATATCAAATATTAAATATGGTTTCGATCGATTGGCCAACTGTGTGTCTTGTATACAGTTATAAAAGAGTTTCGCAATGAAAGTGCTGTCCGAATTCAATTAGACGGCTGTGTCTATTGCAATTCTTAAAACAGATGTTGTGTCTGGTTTCGATAACCGTTGGCTGGCGGCCAGCGGCGGCCAGCGGCGGACACTGGCACTGATGCCGTCCAGCACTGAGTTATGACGTGCAAACTATGGTGTTTACAATGCCATTGGTAAGAAACTAAATGCAGCAACTAAAGGCTAGATTCAGTAAGTTAGTGAGGCACCAATGTTACTCGTAATAATAAAATATTTTTAAAAAGTGTTTTGCACTTGGCGCTTTCTGTTTTTCTCGTTAAGGATTTTCTATGATGGTATGATCATTATATTTTAATATTAACATAACAAGTTTATCTTAAAAAGTTAACTTGTGTAAATGTCAAAGAGGACTATGTTTCCCTACTGATGATTTAACATTACTTATTAATATTTTGTAAAAAATATCATTTGGCATAGGATATAAGGATCCAACTGGAAGTATAATGCAATAAATTCAAGTAAGAATTCTGCTTTCCAAGTGCATGAAATATCGTTTGTGTTGCAAAATGCGCTACGTATCTACTTCTCACTGCGTCCACTTGGGAACGGAAAAGCTTTTCGGTGTTGCCATACTTGCATGTCGCACGTCGGGGAGCGGGGAGTGTTCGACGAAATCTGGAATTTGCATATACATATGTACTTCGTTTAATACGGTTGCCTCGAATTTTGTACGAATAAAAATATTTTTCATTCAATATCTGTTGTACGTGTTCTTTGCTAACCGTTAAGGAACCTAGCATTCTATATCAAAGTAACCTTGACGTTTGAGTAACTAAGTTTTGAAAATAAATAAATCAATTATCTAACGTATTTTTTTTAAAGTTCCATTATGCAACATTCATTTTGTTCGATCCACTAGTTATCTGGTGTGCTTACGATCTTGCAACTAACAACAAACACTGGACTTTTCCTACCGTTATAGTCAACTAAATAGAGAAAAAAAGTGCTATTCGTTTAAAGTTTAAAACTGCCTCTTAGTGTGAAAAACAAAACGATACGACATTGACGGAGTTAAAATTAAACATTCGACCGAGTTTCAAAACTTTCGACGCAGGGAGAGTTGCATTACTGGTAATAAAATATACATGTACTTTCCGACCAAATTTCTCTGTCATACCCTCTCGTAAGAATTTAACAGCAATGTTTATGGCGCCAATATTGATCATATAGAAATCAATACAGGTACGCCGTGCTCTACAGCTGTTGTCCAAATGATTATCACGTCCCTTTCTAAAACCTCGTGCAAGACAGGGACGTGATATGTGTCCGCTGGGAATTTTATTTGTTTGCCACACGGGACAGGTACGGGCGTGCCGGGCGCCATTCCACATCAAATGTCAAAATATTGTAACTTGGAAATCTTGGCTTTGATAAAATGAAAACATGTTGATACTCTAGACATAATGAAAGATAAAGTTTACAATTGATTTACTTCATAGTTGTACGAAAAAATACTTGAGATATGATTACTTTGGTAGTAGTATGTATTAACTTTTAAAGTTCCGATGTTTCAAATAATATGATAATATTGAATGAAAATATAACATATAAATAGCTAAAGTGACTGGCAGTATATACATAGCCAAATATACATAGCCAAATATACATAGCCAAAGTGAAATATACATAGCCAAAGTGAAATATACATAGCCAAAGTGACTGGCAGTAACAGGAGAAGAAGAGCTGAAGAAGATGATGACGAAAATTAGCCCAACAGGTTCATTTGCATTATGATACTTAGAATTTCAAATTACTATATATTA
This sequence comes from Mysoria ambigua, assembly GCA_018245875.1. Classification (NCBI taxonomy): domain Eukaryota; kingdom Metazoa; phylum Arthropoda; class Insecta; order Lepidoptera; family Hesperiidae; genus Mysoria; species Mysoria ambigua. Next base: position 9,112 of record DWEI01003470.1, on the reverse strand, counting down.
CAATTAAATTCATTTTAACCAGTTTATTTTAATTTTACTTGTTTCCATCTACCTTTCCAGACGACATTCATTCTCCTTACACCATTGGATTCCCAACATCGTAAGAAGCATACTAATCCGATTATTTCGTTACTAGATCATTATTTCGTCTTTGGCCCTATTGTGCAATTATACTGTACGTTTGTACAAGATAATTTGTACTGTTATGTGCTTTACTGTTGTCTGATTTACGTTAAATACGTATGAATATTATAAACTTAGAATTCAAAGACGTTATTGTCATGTCGTCCAAAAATGACATGATGAATAGATGATGTTCAGAAGTGATATTATTACAGAGTTTTATAGTATACTATATATAGATCTGCCAAGAAGCGGTGCACATAACATTTTTATTATTATTTCATATTTTGAGGGAATAAGCCAATTAAATAAAGTTACACAGTTTTTCTGGGCACGGGCAATACCGTTCGCGTGACGTCCCGAAACCGTACGTCGTGCATCCCTAATTTTATTTACACCCGCGAACATAATCTTAATTACAACACGTAAGGACTAAAGTCGCTTAGCCAGGCGCAAAGAGCTTCTCGTAAGATGGTCGTAACGATTATGGAAGTAATGAGTCACTGTTCCAATTGAGGCTATAATATCGTAATGATCATAAAGTTTGCTATCCGTAGCACACAAATCGTAAAACATTGGTTGGACCGCCGTAACGTTACCGGTTATGGGAAAAAAATCCGAATGGACGAAAACTGGTTTAAAGGTTTAATAAATTTTATCACTGTCATTATTATTATTATTTTACAATAACGGGGGATCGCTCACGACACAGACAGAAAGCATCAAACTTTGTTCTTACCGAACTAAAATACTTTCACTACTTTTTTAACTGTCTTTTGTTATTCTACTAAATATGCTTTTTTAAATTACGAACATTTATGTCATGAAATTGGTAGTACATATTATAAAATTGTAATGAATACTATGTTATTTGGACTTGATATGTCCTGAGACAGTCCAGTTGTGATTTATCGCTCGACTAAGCGTTTCTCAGACACCAGATGAACAGGTTTCTGTGATAATTTAATTTAAATTTATTATGATTCAATTTGATTAGAAACAGTCATTGCAGAATGGTGCATAGTAGTTACTAAAGGTTATGATAAAGTCACGCCAGGTCCCTTATAGGTTTGGCAGAGAGCAACAAGTGCTCAATAAGTCTTATCTTTACAGCGTTTATATGTTTCTTACATTTAGCATTACTAACAAAATGCAAATGTAAATACAGCGCCGCTGTTCCAAGTGTAACCGGAAACCTTATTTATTTCGAGCGGGAAAGTTTTGTAAACAAAATGGCGCGAACGTTGGAATACTACAATATAAAGTGTACAGTTTGTAGTTATTTACTGAGCCGCGTTGGAGAAACGTGGGCCGGTTGGCCGGGCCACGGTCAGCGACCCCGGAAACATATCTTATAGTTAAACAATGTAATGTACCACAGACTATAAATCACATAATATATAAGTTATATCACATATATTGGCTGGCTCATTGGTCGTGTTGGTTGCGAGTGCGATTACCGTTCGGGTTCAAATCCCAGGTCAGACACTACTGGATTTTCTCATTTAAATTTTCTAGTTGTAATTTCTGATATTGTCTCGGCGTTTGGAAATATGCCTGTTATTGGCTCACCGCCCATTCCATTGTGGGACGTAAACTCAACTGGTGAAACTGTGTCTACCTCGTCGGGCGTTACAGGCGTGAGGCTACGTTTATATTATGCTACTTACGAGTTAATATGCCTATTTTGAATCGACAAAGTTTATGGGCACAGCCTTGCCACATTAACAGGTATTCACAGGTATTTTGATTGTAAACATAACCTTGTACTAGGCTCGCTACTAGGTTCCTAAACAGCCTTAGGGGCTTATATCGCTTGATAGTTAAACTTGTCGTTGCTATGAATTAAAAGGATTAATCAGCTGAATGACGCTCGCGATGAATGTGAAGACGCACGTCATATAACGACACGTGTAGCGGCTTAATTCACGTATGTTTTATCGGAATGCCCCGAGTGTTTTCCGACCTACGCGAGGTCTTCTTCATGAGGACCCGCCGACTGCATCGAAGACGCTGCGGCTGCGGCGGTCAGCATTAGTATTTAGTCCTAACAAAAAACATACGTGAGGTATATGTTATTTGGAGGTTGCTTGATTTCTTCCAACAAGGCTACATACGACAATTAATGTACATCGAGAGAACAATATTCTGCAATAATCGCAATCTTGACACCGGAGTGCCTGTGATGTGTTAGTTTGTTTTGACAGAGTTGTGTGCAAATTTCTTACATGTATGGAGAGAGTGATAAATATTGAAAATAGCGACGATCTGTATGAATAGAAAAATTCTGTACTCTTTGTTAACCCCTTAAAGAACTTCGTGTATTGAGGTTCCATACTAAAGTCAAGTTCCCATCTTTTATAATGCTACTTGAGCTTATACATATAAAGGAAATACTGGCAGCCAGTAATCGTATTAGTTTATTTTATCAATAAGTAATTGCACCGAATTGACAACTAATTCCATTAGTTAAATGTAGCTACTCGAATCGTAAATTGACTCGAAAAGTAAACGCCGATAATGAAAATGGAGTCTTAAACTTCCAATACGTTCAGCGGTTGTTAAGGTATTGCTCGCGCCAAATGTTGAATCATACAAAGTTTAACTTTATTCCCATTGGCCGGACGCACCATTTGGTACTTCTCGACAGTTTCGACATTAGCCGAGCAAGTTCAATTGAAACATGCTCTATTTGGAATTTACGTAACTTACATGACTTTATGGGCTCAAAGTTGACATTTAATGCTTAGGTACGACAAGCTATTTCGAAGTTGGCCAGCGAGTTACCCGCGCGAACTCAGCTATGACTTCTGTCGCGATCGTCTTAAGCGCTATATTCGCTTGCGGTGCAGAGGTCGTTGGTTGTGTAGTGAGTTTGTGTAATGTCTGAGGCCACATCCCGTCTACTAATTAATTAGGATTACGGTTAGCGCGCGTTCGCTGTGCCCTCGCCAGATAAAACTTTGTAGGGTGTAATGTCTAACCACGTCCTTAAATCATTATGCTTTTTAATTTCCAACTGATCCTTTGCAAGTGGTGTTGCCCTCTGATTGTGTATCCGAGATAAAAGGTTAGGATAAAATGTAGGTACCTCGGATGGAAAGTTTGTAATGGAAAGTGTTAATATTAAATGAGAAGGTGAAGCAGAATGGTTTGTCTATTTGGGTTTATTAATATTCTATAATTTATTTGAGACATTTTCTTGTTAAATTATCATTTAATTTTTGTTAATCACATCAATATGCTTTTTCCAAAAGCTCTTAAAAATATTTAGTTTGGTTAAAATATTTTTGTATAAGTATTAAGAGCTTGAAAGTACAAAACGAAATGATTGCTAAAGTAAGTATAGTATCTAACAAATTTGTTAGACATCATTAAAAAATTCTGAAGATTTCGGATTTGAATATATAGCTATCCAAATATTCAGAGAGCCTACCTGCGGGTGCGAATACGAGGAGGGCGGGGTGAAAAACCTTAGCGCATCTTTACATGCAAGATATATCTCTAACGATCCACAAGCAGGTATTACATACAAGATATACTTGAAGATATTTTAAATTATTCTTACATCAGAGAGAAAAAATTGTCAATATCTTAATATTATATTTATTTTTGGATGTTGCAGTAGTATGTCTAGTAGCGAGTTCGTGCAATTCAGGTAACACTTGGATGTAATTTTCAGATTTTATTTATTTAATGCCTGTAATCCCCTAAGAGGCGGGTAGAGCGATGAAGTAAAATCCCACGTTTCGCCAGTTACGTTTACGTCCCAATGTCCAGTAGGTGGAGAGCCTAATATTATACATCTTACATTTTTCCAGACTCCGAGTCACTAATAAAGAATCTAAATTAGAAAAAACCAGTAGTCCTTGGCCCGGGATTTGAACTCAGGCCATCAGGCACTTCAGGATCTGCCAATCAGCAGTCGCGCTTGCAACCGACACGAGTGACGAGGCTGTCAAATAAGCTTCAAATTAGTTATTAGGGCATGGAACTATAACTGGATGAAAGAAAATACAGAATTTTACTTATATTTCACAATCACAAGTGTAATAAATATTAATAAAAAAAGTCTCATAATTATTATCGAGATAATCAGCAGCGAAGGATGGTGATTTTTTAAAATATTTATACAAATTATATACATTTTGTCGTGCTCGACACTTAACTTTGATGATTATGGCACCATTCATCATTATCGGTATATATCGTATGTCTAGTTTAAAGGAGCCGTAACAAATGAAGCCAAGTATTCATAGCGCTGTGCCTGTGACAATAGCCGATACTGCTCGTTTGCTTGTGTGTAGAGCCCCTTGTAAAAGGAGCGTAGGTCGCCCTCCTACCAGCTGGTCTCACTACCTGAAGATAACAGAAAGGTCAGGCCTCGAACGAGTGGCACTAATCACGGAAGGCCATGTCGAGCAGTGGACCTTCAAAGGCTGATGATGATGATGATAATTTAAACGCATTAAAGATGGAAGTCATTGACACGACGTCATCTGCATATTTTTCAAATAAGCGATGCCTCAGTAAAATGTTACGCGACATCCAAACGTCTGATAGTAAGTATGGCGGAGAGAAGTGCCTATAAAAAGTACTAATGACACCATCGGCGCGTCGTCGCTCGCGTGATGACGTCATAATCGACTTTCCGATCAATGATTGATATTGTGTAAGATGATTATTTTAGTTTTATAGTTATTTACTCGGTGTATATAGGGGATAGGAATGTGATTTGTATTAAAGTCAACGTATATGTTTATAACAAAGATGACTGCATTGTGTTGGTGGTATAAAATAAAAAAAGAAACTGTAACATAACAGACAGAGGAATGCAGTACAGTCTCACGTCATACAAGTAACGTTTACGTCCCACGATGGAATGGGTGATGAATCTGTTGCCATACAGCGGGCGTATATCCGGTCTCAGAGTGACTACTGGAGAATCGAAATCAGAAAACACAATAGCGTTTGCAACACGACCAACGAGGCAGTCAAAAAAAGGGTAAAAGTTGAATAATGCTAATTCGATCTAATGTACATATCGTAAATAGATTCTAATGATCAATATGATTTTATGAATACCTAGTACATAAAAAGTATCTTAAAAGCGGAATCAGTACATCTACATACATCTTTTTTAATTACATATTAAACGTAAGGTCAAGCTCAGTATGGAAATGGAAGTTTCACTAACCGGAAATAGTAATTAGGGTTTATTGTTCGTAACATGATTAGTATTCCATAATCGTTCGATATACTTAGACTAGGTAATTCTAAACACATGAAATTATGGTGGCAAAGAATGATTATTTGGCAAAGTTGTAAATGATAAATGGAGTAGATTTAGCGGTATAAAAGCTGGAACTGTGTCATCAGCGGGTTTCTCGAGGAAAAAAGCAAGGCCCGTTAAATATAACGCGGCGTCCAAAAGGCAGATAGTGAGAATGGCGGGAAAAGTACCTATAAATGGAATTGATGGCGGGAACGCTCCGTCGCTCATAATGTGCTGATGTCGCTTTGACTCCGCGCTCGCTGAGATATTGGGTGAATTGATTTTATGGAATTAACTTACGGTGTGTTACGAAATTATACTAGTTAAGATTTAAAAGGAGAAAGTTTTTTAGGTACGGACCTATAACGTGTGGGAACATCTGGGAGCCAGGAGCGTATGACATGGGAGTGTACCACACCTCTCTGTCTCCCTCTTCGGGGATTACAAGGCTGATGTTACGTTGTCTATATATTCTTCAGTGAGGAAACGTAGAATGAAACTTCAAGTCTTTGAGCCCAGTAATATTTGGCAGTTGGGCTCTATGTTTATCCCGTAAGGAATCTCGTGTGATGATATACGTAAAACGTAACTTCACGCCTGTAATCCCCGAAGGGGTAGGTAGGGGAATGCAGAACATTCCCACGATTAACTGGTGAACGTTTACGTCCCACTATGTAATAGTAGGTGGTGAGCCTATTGCCATGCATCGGCCACATGTCCAGACTCCGAACCACTACTAGAAAATCTAAATTAGAAAATTTTGTAGTGTTCGACCCGGGAAATGTGATGTTATAATAATAATAATAACACGCAGTAGCTTGGAAATTAATAATATTACGTATTGCATGCGTAAAATATCATGCGAACAAACATTCAGTAGTGTAAGACAGTTTCTGCTGTAGAGGTAATAAAGAGAGTACCACAACCGCATTCGAAATTCATGTTCTACTGAATTCTACACGATGTTTGAACACTTTCTGAAAATCGCTTGATATTCACAATGTGTTCGTATAATATAACGCTTATAAAAGCTGTAACTGCAATATATGAGTATCGGTTCTCTGTTGGCACGCCTGGTAGGAGAAAGGATGTTGCAAATAAACTGATTTTTCAATTAACCATTGCTCCGTGAGGGAGCTGTATTTGAGAGCGAAGCCTGTAGTTGGCTCAATGCTTATGATTTGTACAATGTTTGGGGGTTTGTCTTTGAGAGCGCGTTCGATGTGCTATCTATGGATAATTATTATGGTGAAATTACCTTAGGTTTTTATGATTATTTTTTTGTACAATAATCTTATAATCTAACATGATGTTTGTAATCCCTGAAGAAATAGGCAGAGGCAGAGGCAGAGTGTAATTTAGGTACTTCCACGTTCCACCAGTTATACTTAGGTCCCACTAACGTACATGTGGTGAGTGTAATGGCATATATTGGGGACAAATCCAGACATAGAATTACTAGTATAAAATCTAAACTCAAAAATTTGATAGTGCCCGACCTAGGTTTTGAACCCAGGATCTCCCTATCGGCTGTTGCGCTTGTAAGCAATACGACTAACGAGTCAGTCAGAGCGAATAGCGAGTCAGAGAAATAAGAACAAAAATAAAAGAATTCAGTTAAATTATAATTATCTTGTATATGAAAACTATTAAATAAAAAATCAAACAAAAAGATAATTCTATACGAACCAAATAATGGAGAGAAAATAGTTTTAAATGAAAGGACTCAGTTGAAAGGAGTTAGTTTCTTTCATTTTATCGTAATACACTTTGCTATATTTCCTATGTCCGTCGCGTCTGTAATTTCTAGTTGCAACTGGACAGTTCGAACCGGTCGCTCGTAATGCGTATGTTGAGTTAGTTTGTGTTGGTGTCCGTTCATCCCTCGTATCCCGGATATCGGATAAGTAAACATTTGTACTTAGTTGAACATTTTGCCAGTGAGCGAAAGTACTATATCGGAACAGACAGCTGGAAACTATTTCCTTATAATTATTATGTCTATCGTCACTTGATGTGCACCTAGCATTGTATTGCATATTTTGTCCCGCATGTCAACATACGTAGCTATATAAACGGGGACAATACAATATGCGCAGTGTTGCAGAGCGGGCCGAGATTTCGTTATTTCTACATGCGGTTAACATATTTCGGTCCAGTGATTTCAGTTGGGTTTATTTAGTCACGGACACTGGACAACACAAGTGCTTGATTTAAACATTCATACTGTTGTTTTGGAATATTGCAAGTATTTTTAGAATTTAACATTGTTACATTGTGTTTTCTTTCAGTTTATAGTTCTTAAACATTTTGTATGTCTGACTGGGCTGACTTCGATATTATACTCGGAGCTCTCAATGTTATTTTTCTATAGGAAAATCTTCAAAATGTTGAGTACTTCGTATTAGCACAATTAATAGTGTTATGACTGTTGCCTCGTTGGTAGAATTGTTGCAAGCGCGAATAACGATTGAGAGGTCGTGGGTTGGAAACCCAGGCATCGACTTTCGACATGGGCCTCTTCAATTGCACTAATCTATAGCGGAACTTAAACGTAGCTGGTGAAATATGGGAGTATGTTACACTCCTTAGCCTACCATAGATATTTCTTAATAGTGCCAAGCTTCTTATATGGTAGGAAGAAAATGTTTATTCTCACCAACCTAATGTATTTTTCTAGATTTATTGAATAAATTCTACTTAAATATTAATTCGACTTATTGAAATACTTGAGGTTTAGCTATAAATTGTTTTATCCAACCTTTAACCGTTCTAAGTTGGTAAACACTAGATCTATTGAACAAGTTCGGTCTATTATCTAACGGGCTTACGAAATATGTATTGAGCTTGAACGTAGGTTCAACGTAGGTTAGGTGTGATTACTATAATTTTGGGTTTTTTTGATAAATCTGAGGAGGATTTTCAGCGTGATCGAAATGAAACGCAGTTTAAACTACATATATTTCATCATATATGTATGTTAAACATGTGTTTAACGTTTATTGTTAGAAATTATTCGTTGAAATAATATATCAATTCTTAAATTATAATAAAACTTATAATAAAATTTATACTTATTAATTTATTTACATACACGATATACTATTTATTTACACATAAAATAGGGTACATTAGTCATATAAGAGCTCGATATCCGAAACCGTGGCCGAAACCCGCTAGAATGATATGTATTATATACAGACACTAGAAGTGAACAGGAAAAATGGAGTAAAACTGTCATTGATTGGTACCCTAGAGATGATAAGAGGCGAAGGGGAAGACAACGCAGAAGATGGGAAGATGAGCTAGGAATAACACCAGGACCCCATTGGAGAAGGGTGGCTAGGGACAGAAGGCAATGGAATATGTTAGAGAAGGCCTTTGCCAATAGGCACACTGAGTTCAGAGACTTACTATGGAGCAAGAATTAACATAATGAAAAGCTCAGGACAAGAAGCTTGATATAAATATATAAATAAATATAAATTATTTCCATTGTTTGACAGATTATAGACGATAATACAATATTTATTGGAGTAATTTGTTTTATTGTTCGGTTTTATGTAGCATAGGACACGAAGAACCATCCACAATGAATCTGGGTCTGTAGTCAAATATAATTACCATCATTGTTGATACAATAAAAAGAAAATGTACAATATTGTATAAAAGCGGAACCAAGAACACAAAAGGCAGTGTTATCGACAATAGAGT
>DWEI01003469.1:0-12805 GCA_018245875.1 Mysoria ambigua | reverse complement strand
GGTATGCAACGGTGACTCGTTAGATGTCAAACGAGCGAGCGACGTGTGATCGTGACGATGAAGAAACTAAGTTTATAACTTAATTATTCAGTATTAAAACAAAGATAATGATATTAAATTGAATAAAAGGCATTGCTAGTAATCTACGCTCGTAAAGGTTCACGTTATCTTAGTTCAGAACTGAGAATATAGAAAAGCTAGTAGACACGTAATAATGAGTATTTCAATTTGAGAGTATAAAAAAGCAGTAAAATTTATAAAATTAATATGCTGTTTAGTGCACTTATATGATTAGAAAAAGTGACGCAGACTGATATCAAAACATTTCAGATTTTTTAAATATAATAGGTAAGTTTCAAAGTACAATTGTCTTGTTTCCACTCGCTTCTACGTTATAGAAAATAGTCAAACAAGATCCTTAGGGTGGGGAAATTTTTGGAGTTCTTTGATTATGCGCAATTAAAGTGATGCAGGTTTTTTTCTAATTGGTCTATTTCAGGGCAGTTAAGGTTTAATGTCTTATAAATTATTGCTACGTCGGAAGACTAAGTAGCGAAGATTAAGACACTAAAACTGAAATGCATTGGTGTAGTTTACATTTAGTTGATTTAAGAGGACGAAAGAAGTTGGTAAAATATTTAATATAGAAATTAAATTTTCAATGAGAGTTTAAATTGCAAAACTTTACCAATCAAATTGAATAATTTGAGCAAAATTTACCATGGAAAAACTAAACAACAAATCTAAAAGAGCACTACATTAAATTACGTAACAAAATTTGTTACTCAACTCAATATTACAATCGTAGCCACAACAGTACTGTACTATAGTTAGACTTAACTATATTGGCGAGCGTTGTATATTCCCCTAGACACCAATTTGCAAACAGTGATGTGACTATAATACAAAGGCGTAGTGTCAACTAATAGGTTCAGTCTACTAGTATACAGACAGACTACTGATATAGCTGCGTATGACGGGTCGGTGAGACAAAATGACGGAGACAGAAGAATTGGTCTTCTTAATTGGCGTGGTCATATAAACCTACATTCTGTATATGATGAAATTATGATATTACAATATTTCTACTGGATATAGGAAGTGCTGCTAAACTAAATATTAAAAGCATCACGTATATAACGAAACGAGGACAAGTTATTAAAATTTTCCTTGCTTGTGATATATATAAAACGGATAATCTTAGTCAAATAAACGTACATCAAATTGAATCTTATAAATATTAAAAATTATAAATTCCACAGATAATTACGCCACAAAGCGTCAATTAAATTTTAGACAGGTCCCCGGGATACCACAAATATGCTTAAGTAAAATGTTTGCAATGTTGCGCAGAAAACCAAAGTTAATAACACCGAGGGAGCAAGTTAAGTCGACCACCTCGGAGGGCCAGAGCGTAGCAAAATAAACAAAAGCAAAATAATCTCAGCCGTAAACGAACTCTTTCATTAAGACTTGGAAACCAAAGACATGGTCCGCGGGCGAGTAATTCCCTGTTTCCCCTAGATAAACAAGGCGCCGCCGCAAAACCGTTTCGGGACGATATCAGAGCTATCCCGGCTCATACTTTTTCCATCTGTAAACAATGTTTCACTTGTTTTTTTATTGAAATAATTTTACGCGTATAAGGTCATCTTGTTGATAGCAATACTTCTTAACTTTTTGTTTATACCGTGTATAAGAATTTAATTCTTCATATGCAAACATTTTTATCCAATATGGCCTACTGTAATATAGTTGGACTATTAAAATTAACACAAAAACTGCATACAAAAAGCTTAATTCTTTCTGAGATAAGGTTTGAATTTCCATTATGTGAATTAAGAACTTTTAAGACAGTACGAGAGAGTTAAACATTCTTGAGCTTTTAAAGCAACTTAATTAAGTTACAGGGTCTGTACAGCTAAGAAGACTTAACGAAGATACAGTTCTTTCGTACCAACAGGATACCGTCCGTCAAATTGAAAAGAATCGGCAGCTAGCCAGTGGAGAAACGTACTTAGAATTCAACCAGCGGTCTCGCGTCGAGTCAAAGATGGCCGGGGGTTTATTTCCATTTTTAAATGAGAGCGGCTGAGAGCTTTGTCGGCTCCGAGTTTGTGCTCTGCGTTTTAAGTGGATTAAATCGCTCTACGCTCGTAAAACCGACAAGTGCTACAGCTAAGAATTCAAGTAACCATTCGACTTTTGCATGAGAAAGTGCTCGCGGGACCTCGCTTCGCACTCACTCCGCGCAATTTGATGCGGCAAAGATTTGTTTTTTGCCCTCTCTTGAAATCGTGGTATCTAAGCGGGATGCCGTCGCCTTTGTGAATACTCAATGAAAGAAATTCATTAACGCTATCTCTCAATGACGGAGCTTTTAGAGATTACCTTATTGTCTATTGTAAAGGATTAGGTTCGTATATCGATGAACAATGTTACATGTAGTATATTTTCCACTTAGATTAAGTCCGTACAGTCTTAGTGTAAAATGATCTTAATTATTCATTGAGTGTATGACAAAGTTAATCAGAACTTTCGATATCAGAAGGAATTTCAGTATAAAATAGCTAATTATGTCACTCGTTTGACAAGATTAATCATTCTGACGATTCTCGTAAGCATCACTAATCGTGACATTCTTAGGTAATAGGAAACTTAATACTTAAACAGCTTAAGCACGTCGAAATATCATTATGACCTGTTCTACTGACAACGCGACTGAAAAGAGGAATTCTACCCAATTTGTTTTAATTTGTGATTCAACGAGGCGGCATACTAAATAAAGCTGTCATTCGAACAATTTAAAGCATGTGGAATCGAGAAATAGTCAAGGAATCGCCATAAAGGAGAACAATAAATAGGCTATGACGGTCGGAAAAAGAAAACGGTAACCGCTGTTGAATTTAAATGGTATATTTAGGGCAGAGATACTCATTTGGAGCATAGAAACGAGACCATTGCATGGCTTGCCAACGACAGATGCTACGTTTACGAAAGATAAAACAATATAAAGTTAGGCAATCAACATAAAATTTCAGCGAGAAGATTCGTATACGGCAATTCTTCATGGCTATTAGGAGAAATGGTTTAAGAGGATATCTTATATGAACTTAAAGATACATGATTTTAATTGAATGAAAAGTTTGGGATTGTAAAATACATAACATGGAACAATGCATATCATTTATATTTCTATTGGTTTTGAAATAATTTTAAGTTAGACTACAAACGATTAGGACAATAAGATAAACTACAAACGATTAGGACAATAAGATAGACTATAAACAATTAGGACAATAAGATAGACGTTTATCACAAATATTAGATAGCATAAGAGAACTGAAATAATAAAAGTGCACTATTGTTAAAATATGCTCTGTCGATAATAACTTAAGGGGTACGTGCATTATTGAAGTTGGACATGTAATGTTTAGCAATATGTAATTGCTTCCTTCCGATCTTTATTTTTCGAAATTCTAACAAATCATCATGCAGAAACAGTCACATATAAAAATTGGAAAAAGTTTTCATGGAAAAATGTTGGAAATCAGAGTCATGACGAATATATAGAAATTAGAGATGTAATTTATAATTGTTTAAAAACGTAGAATAAACCACATAATGAACGACGTCGCAAACTAAACAAAATATATATATTCTATAAAATAAAGTTTAATGTAATCCTACAACGAATGGTAACAAGTTTAATTGAAGACCGCGTCCGGTACATAAATTTAAACTTTTGGCATGCATTTTAATCTACTTACAGTAGTTGCTTTCAGTAATGGTCAGTAAATGAGTTTCCGAGTTCAACTAAACGGTTAAGTCGTTAATGCGCTGTGTAGTTATATCGATATTTAACTATGAATTTTACTTAACGATTTGGTAAAGTTTCTATTCGACATTGTAATTACGTAGAAGATGCGTTCGATAAGATAATTTTTTAACACTTAAAATGTAATTTTATTATACAAAATGCGTACTTGACGATTATGGGCATAGGCCCTCAGAGGCCATACTCCAGCTGTAATCTGCAGTAGGATAACGATAATGATACTTGACATCAGGTAAGTAAACCATTAAAAGCAAGGTCATGCACAAATGCTCAAAGCGCAATTTTACTAACTTCATACAGATATCATTTTTATCACGTTTCTATAAGAAGAGAATTTGATTCATTTTGAAGATAGTTAACGGAATAAAATTGATAGTTCCAATATAGATATTTCCAAGGCCCCCCGCCCCCTAAAATTTTAATTTCGTTGATTTACGAGCGATCCAGGCAAATACTTATTTTTATGTCCGTACCTACTATCCAAGGCCGCTCTAAAGGTAATGACCGATTTCCTTGTTTCCTTTCTGTATTGGCCCGAAGTGTATAGTTATTGTCTAATTGCAATTTGTACATAGTAACGGCTAAGAGCGATTAATATTGCTGTTCGCCGCCTAATGCAAAGTTATTTGGATTTCAGCTTTCCATTTCTTGAGTTTACGGTTCGAATCCGAACATACATATGTTTACTTGATTTTACAGTGTTGTATGGGCTTTTACCTTTAAATATCACTTGTTGCTGCACCGAAGAAAAAGTCGCAAAACAACCTACAAACATGGAGTTATTAACGATGTTTCTGAAGACACGGGAAATGTGTTAAACTGCAGTTTGTCAGTGTCGTTGACAATAGCTTGAATTCTCTTTATAAGAGTAGTACCATAACTAACACTGCAACAATATAATAATTGATCACTGGTGATAATGAATATGATGAAGTCACAAATATGTCCCAGTTTTTCGAAAACCCTCACATAATAAGGTAAATCACATAAATACATATCTTCACGCTTTATCCTTCAAAGGCAGGGTCTTGAGGGTCAAATATCTCCACCCTTAGAGAACTGCGACGTTTCTATATTTGAAGTAGATTAATAATCAGCAAAACAAGAATATTAAATGTTCATTTATGTACTCGTTAAACATTAATATTACTACCGAATGTATTCCGCATAAGTAGATAATAAAATTCCAGTGCCAACAACATTAGCACTCACCAAGAATTTACACCTGGAACACAGCAGCTTATATCGCAACAATCTAAATGTTAATACCGTCCTTGGCGCACGAGTCGATGCGTATAAAAAGCAATGAGGGTGAAATTAAATATCACATACCTTTGCTATGATTAATATATGGAACGTATACGATAAGCAATAAAAACCTAAATGGGTTATATATGTTTATCAACGAAGCGGACGAGTTTTAAGTTAAAGGGCACTATAAAACTTGTGTCGGACGTAATGCGCTAAGTAGATGGCATTCTCATGTTAGAATATACGTTGCATTAATCTGATTCGAGAATAAATACGCGGTGATAGCTCCAGTACGTAAGATTTATGTGTTCTATGAAAGCACAATTTACTGTACGGTAGGGTGATAATTGCGTGCACGCGTTGGAAGTTGCTGAGGTCCAGGTTACTGAGAACCGTAGAGTGGACTGGGGGTTCACTTTACGTGTATTTTATTCTTTTGTCTATTTTGACTTTAATAAATTACACGCTAAGTATATTCAGGTGTAATTCAAAGAAGTTGAAATATGTGGTGCTATGTAATGATATATGTGTCGCTGTACAAATATACGGTGTTACGTATGATACAATATTTGAACAATTAAGAGGGTTAAAGGTCTAATCTAAGTTTCATCAAATTCATCTATTTCTCCGCAGATAAATTATTTAGTGCAGGAACCCAATTAGTTTCAAGTCCGCTTTTGTTACAACCAATAAAGGATATTTAAAACAATGAATATCTTTCTAAAAGTTTGTTACCTTTAATGCAGTAGATTTGTAAAATAATGTAAAATAACGCCGTGGAACACGCGTCTTGTCAGTACGCTATTCCATTACCGCGGCCTACGTATGCGTCACGGCGAACCTATTCTCGAAGTACAGTCGTGCTAAGTAAGTGAACTTTAATTTACGGTTCAACCTGGTACCGTTTTCCCCCCGTGTGTACATCGGAATAAGGTTGGAAGTTCTAGTGAAACTTTTTCGTTTCTGTACTCCATGGAAACAAACAAGAAACACACGAACTGGTCAATTAATAAATTCTTACTGCCAGTTTTACAGGCACTTGAATGGAACGACTATTTAGTGTATGTATGTATATGCGTGACTCGTTTTCTTAGTAATTTTTACAGAACTATTTCATAATGAAATGTTAAAGGCATCTTAACCGTAGTCAGGAATGCTTTGGAAATGTAATTAAAACACAACCAAATACAGTTTTTTTGTAAATATTGGTGTATTTTCTTTTATATAACACAATAGTTGCGCAACGTCTATGACTAATGCGATTTAAATGTCCCTTTCAGCGAATTGAATTTATTTTACATCAATAGCAAACAAAAATTAATTATACGGTAAAATGATATAAAATTGTATATTGATATTTTTTAACGTAGCAAGCACGGCCAACTTAGATGAATAGAAATACATTGAAATTTGCAATTTGAATGACTAATCATTCTCATCTTAGCTATATTTCTCATGAATACTTCGTGCTACGGTGAGTTGACCGTCCAGTCCTTGACGGTGCTCATTCTTTCCATTGTATTCAGAGGAGTTCAATGTTCTCAAAGTATTTATGGGCGTAGTAATTCCATCAGCAGAACGAAGCTAGATACAATGTCACATCAATGATAGTGAACTGAAGAAGACAATTATTCTAACGCGGTTATTCAAAAGAACACTATAAATAGTTCTACAAAAAATTAAAAATCCAATATTGTAGAAACAGATCTCTCCGATAATGATACCAATATAATAATTGACGCAAATTAAACAATATCTTATAATAATTATGGAATCATTATACATGTCCAAAAAAGATAAAATATTTATTAAATATTAATAACAGGTAAGTGACACAAAGCAAGGGTCAAAGTAAAATAAAAATTTCAAAATAAGTCTAAACTACACTATGTATAAACTAACCGAAATGTATAGTAGAGAATAAAACAAAGCGAACAATGCATTAAATGTCGCCCCTTGCAAATAAAGATTTGTGAGGCGAGTTTATTCAGTAGCGGCTATCGGAATCGCGAGTACTATTAAGAGATCACGAATCTAAAATAGCAACGCACGCTCCGAGGTATGAACAAAACAAGAGCGCTAAGAATACAATGGTTAATATGGCGCTATTTAACTTTCATTTGATTCAAAGGTCATATCAAAGATAATCAATACACCTAACCAAAGAAAATAACTCGCCTTGTCCATCTAATAATACCGAGTACCTACATTATACGTTTTTGAATATCATAGCTGTCCGTTCCAATGTTAGGAACTTGTTTATTTTCTGTGTTCCATTATTCACATGAAATTGCTTGTTAAAATGAAACAAAGTAACTTTGTTCGTGGATATATTATTTGCTTACATATTTTCATTTTAGTTTGAAACTACAGTAATTTATTTTGCGGAACAAGTAGGTTCAATGTTGTGCAAATATTTTGATATACAATCTGAATTGGAGGTAGGAACAAAGAGATTGCTTTATTAATGGAGTTGTTGCAAATGGTGAATTGGAGGTTGGTACACGGAGTCTTGTGAGTGAACATTGAAGAGTTCGAAATAGTTTTATAAGTAGATAGCGCGTCTGAAATAACGCAGCCAGCCGTTGGAAACAAAACAAATGCTACCACAATAAGACGAGGTTCCGCGTGCCTCGCCGCAGAAGCGATGCGACAGACCAAAGAGGATTTATGTACGACAGTATCACCTGCCCCCCTTATTTTGCTAAATCCGTTACAGAGCCGTTCATTCATGCATTCGGTCTATGCTTGTTTGCTTATAGAAATATACTTTAATTGTTTTTAATTATGCTCGTTTAAACAAATAGAGCTATTGTCATTATTTGTTTCGTTCTCTTTACCTAATGATCTTTGTAAAATGTGATATTTATGGTTTATGATAATTCACAACTACTATTAGCTACCTAGCACTTTAATTGAGCTTAAGTAATTGATTTGAAAATAGTTTTTTCCGGGCTTAAATGATTTTCATAATCTCAAATATTAAAATATCTGAAAAAATTTACTTTAAATACTCTTATACAAATTACATCCATCTTACAGAACTATGCGTGAAAACAGTTTCGTTCATTAAAATTGGCATCAAGCATTAGTGGCATTATTACTTATTTGAAAAAAATATATAAAAACAGCCGATATCCTTCGGCGAAGTATAGCCTATCGGGTTTTTTATTTTTAATTGAAATATTTTAAAATTCTTCTAAAGGTGGCCGACAGAGTTTTGCTAAAGGTCAATAAGACTTAAGTCATTAATCTTCCTCAATAACTCGCAGCACTTTCGGCCACTGGGACGATTTAGTGCGCTTCTGTACAAATAGAATTTATGGGCGACAGTGTCTCCCGGAAGGACGATTCTTCATTCTGCTGGACGGTCACGCCACATATGGCAAATGGGTTAGCAACTTTGAGAATATTGCTGAAATATTAGTGCTGTGTAAAAGTTTGCTTGTTTTAAACTTGAAATACCTATTAGCCCTTTAGATATTTATTATTACACTATAAAAAATTACGTTTTCCTTAAACATATACGAATAGTATTTACATAGTGCGACTTAATAACATTTTTAATGGAAAAACAATTGCATACTATATTGCATCATAAACCATATTTTATTTTCACTTACCGTGAACAAAATTACACAATTTTACTACAAATCGCTTTGAAATTATACTTTGAATGTTAATGTGAATTGAAGTACGCATTTCACCTTAATCTACTTTAAATATTCTGGTATACTATTGAGATGTTATGTGGGTTTTAAAAGATTGTACAACTGAGATATACGATACGAGATCTTTGAAAAATCAATGTTATCTTGATGTGTGCAAAACTATCTTCATGTCATTGTAATGCCGTTCGTGAAATATAGCTTGTATATAATTTAATATACATTTGTTTCTTTCTTTAATTTTCCTCAACGACATCTTCCAGTCAGTGCAATATAGGTACATTACCAAATATCCCTGAAACGGTATCCTGGCCGAGGATTACACGGGCCAATCGCAAATGAAATACAAGACTGCGATGCGAAGTCGTAAACTTTAATGCCGCAACAAATATTGGAAAGTCGTCTTATGGGGTATACTTCAAAATATTATCCCGCACAAATTGCTGCGCGCAGCAGTTAATGCTGGAATGGAATGTGAAATGTGAAATCCATAACAAATGCATTGGTCGGATATCGAGTTCTGATGTCGTAGATGACGCGTGTCTACAGCAGTCTTGTAACAATAAAATGTACCGTCTCATCTCGTAAATGTTACATTTGACAATACGAGTACAACAATAGAGTATTTGATACATGTAGTGGAAAACTGGTTGAAGTCTTCGCATTTTTTATCGCCTCGAATCTATTTTCTTGCCATAATTACAACGACAATCCAAACTTTTTGAATTTCGAACACATTATTATTTGTCTAGTAAAGAAGGCCATTTCCTCTAATGTAAATACTTATGAACAAATAAATAAGGTCGTTTTCTCAATTTTATTTCTTAATGCAGGATATATTTTACCGTTAAATGAAAATTACTCAAGTTTTCCAAATTCAAATGTCAATCATCTGTTTAATTGAGCGAGCGAACGGATTGACAATGATGAATTACTTTTTCAAAGTCGTTCGGAAGGAGGACCATATATTACACTGGGTTTTAATGTAAACCGGGGGCCGTGATATAATCGTCCGTGTAGACGTTATAATGCTTATGGAAAAAGCGACGTGCCATGAGTCACACTCGTAGCTCAGACATTGATAGACGATAGTGTTCCCAACCCGGAGATTTATATTAACTGCACAATGTTGCTTATATAAATAATGGCACATCGCATTCCGTAGATATAAAAACTTTAACCAGTATGTTGATTACGCTTATACTATTATAAAGTTTTCTTCTTACATTCAATTACATATAAAGCAAATTTACTAAAAAATACATTACACATAAAATACGTCACTTTAAAATATGTTACAAATTAAATCCACAGGGTTACATATTCCTACGCCTACCTGTAAGGGATTAGGTACGTGATTACGTTTAATACATAGTACAACTCAACTTCCTTTACTTTGATAAATGGTTGAAATTTAATTTAATATTACTATATAAACACTATACGCGTATTTAGAGTGTAATCAATTGAGTTACAACAACACAGAGTTCGACATTCACACTTCAGTCGCGAAGCCGTATAATTCGTGCACATGTTTATGATAACCACCGTCGCTGTTACATTTGTTATCCGCGTTGTAAGAGAACGAGTTATTATACTGCTGTGCACTCCCTGCCACACCGCGCCTCGGGCGTTCTCTGTTCACCATAAACCACGGGTCGCACGGACAAAAGCGTCTGAATAGAGCGTGGGCGACGACTGACAACCATCGTGGTTATGATGTTTGAAGTGTTGCGACACGACCTATGATATTGGTACAAGATGATTTCCCACGGCGTATCACTAGTGTCATTCGGCGTACGAGCGGCAATGAAACGGTAAGCCAGTCAGGGTATTCTTGATTATGACATATGTTCTTGATTAATTTGATTAATTAGAGAAGAAATGAATGAATTTAATTTTGATTCACTGCATTGAAGTTTCTATGATGAGGTTATAACATTAAAACAATAATAACAATAAATGTTCACTTGAAAACGGTATTGTCTAGCGGCAGCACGTTTACGACCACGATACGACGGATTGTCGTGTCGTGCATTGTAAAATTGCGTCGTAACGCGTGCTACACATTCAAGCGGACTATGAACACGATCGTAAATATTCCGATCTATATCTCGCAGCCAAGCCCTGTCGTTGGTGAACTGCGCTTGAAAAATTGGATTTTTATTCGATTTCCGAATATTGTCAGTCGGTTATTGGTTTTTTTTTTTCGATTGTTCATCAATTTTCGGCTAGCGGCTAGCGCGTTACTCGTTTTGTGACTGTTTTCGAGTGTTTACGATTTGATACGTGGCCGAAAATAAAAAATAAATATTGTAAAATCAATCTATTATTAACTCTGATGCTTTATTAGAACTTTTCTTCTTGTTTTAAAAATTTCGCAATAGGCACGACCTATCTCATAAATCATAAATTATTGCATTAGGGGGATTTGCAGACCAGCCTTTTTTGTGCCAGTTTTTATACGCCCGTAAAATCTCGTACACGCGCTCACACGCGTTTTGTACGCGCGTCTAAAACGAGTATTAGCGTTCTGCTTTGCTCCGGTCGCCTGTGTCTCTTCACCTCGCACAGCATCGAGGCAGACACAAAACGCGCGTAGGCGTGCGTACACATTATTTATTTTTACGGAAACCCGAAATAACACGCGCGTGTATGTGCGTATGCGAAAACGAGTGTAAAGGACACAAAAAAAAAATCACAGGCGACCATAATTTTAATATGAATAAATGATGGAATCTACCGAATCTTGCGAATCTTGCGCAATCTACCGAACGTTAGTATGCATACCACTAGACGAAGGAAGCCGAAGTGGCAGGACTGTGGCAAAACCAGTTCGTAATCAAACATCAAACAGTAAATCGCAATCAAATTACTCAAAATATGTAGCTTATTCAAAAGCATTTGAACGTTACGCAATATACATTCAGTATCATTTTAATGTTCGATAGCATTTAAGGTGATTTTTTAAAATGTGCTAATTCGCCACAAAAACAATAAACATACAGCCATAATTCACATAGCGTCTTATCTTGATACGAATCGCCTCATTAGTACAATCACGAATAAAACTCGAGAATGAGTTCGACAGCCGATATTTCATTCCGGAATCCAAATAAAACATGGCGCAACTAAATTTAAAACGTCCAATCTGTCAACGGTCGAGCGCGCGTGTTGTGCGCCGGCGAACGGTTGCAAACGATACCTACCTACATCTGTTGTCTATTTCGAGATTTGTCACCACCGAGACAACTGTCTGCGCCGGAACTTGAAGGGAACTACACGAACCCTTTTTTTCATACAAATTCCTTTGATGAAAGCCAATGTTACAATATTGACACACAAAATTTCAAATATAGAACAGTGAAGGTTTGAATATGGAGTCTCCAAATTCGAATATACATTTTTCTTCTACAACTTCTTTATGTGCATTTTTTGCAGTTATAAAACTATAACGGTTTATATAATCATATTTGTTAATAAAAAAACTATATAATAAACATTATGTGTTAACGACGTCTACTGTTTTTGCTGTTATGTCATTCAACGTCACCACAGCTAGGATATTCAAACGTCACCACAGCTAGGATACCTGTTGATTTTAAATGTCGTGTTTATTCTACATCATTCATTTACACCTAGTAACAACAATTCGCATGTGTAAAGCACCATTGGGAATAGTGTCGATTTCCATATACGTACCACAATACAAATCCAAAGGTGTTTCCAGTCGACGATCACGTAACTCAGTTAGCATTGTTAATTACTTAATCAAGGTGCGAAGGCGGTTCGCACTTCAGTTAAGCTCTGTTTGCCGTCTCAATACCGAGTAAATTTATTCCGTTAACACACATACGTGACATTGTATGATCTTCGTCAATTTGTCATGCACACAGTCTAGAATATGACGTGATTGGACATAATTTTAGGATATTGTATTCGAATTGGCTTAAGAAATGTAGGCTAAATTTTATTACTATGAAGGTATGAAAAATAAATTATATGACTTTGATACTAAGTATAGTAGCTGTTATTTAAAAAGAACATC